>JAWWMW010001135.1:12999-27585 GCA_035048345.1 Echeveria elegans
GGAAGAAGGGTTAAGTTGGATGCCAAACTCAGGATGGGAATTGGGTTGTTCCTGTCTTGCATGTCCATGATCGTATCGGGAATTATTGAGAGTATCAGAAGGAAGAAGGCTATTCACAACGCACAAAACATGTCAGCCTTTTGGTTAGTTCCACAACACACCTTGAGTGGCTTAGCTGAAGCTTTTAATGCCATTGGTCAGACAGAATTTTACTACTTAGAATTCCCGAAAAGCATGTCCAGCATTGCTTTAGCTCTTTTTGGATGGGAGATGGGGGTGGCGAACTTGTTAGCTAGTGCAATCCTTAAAATGGTGGGCGATATATCGTCTAGAGGAGGAAAAGAAAGTTGGGTATCCAGCGACATTAACAAGGGCCGTTATGATAACTATTACTGGCTTCTAGGCTTCCTGAGCTTCATAAATCTCTTCTACTTCTTGGTGTGCAGTTGGGCCTATGGTCCATGCCTGGAGGAGAGAATGACACAGGATGGGGATGAAATCAATACCAATGACGACGTGAAGGACGAGAATGAGATGGAGATGAAAACTTTTGGAGGGCTCGAGCCTTGATACACTGTAGTAATTTGTATAATGTCTTTTTTTCCGCACCTCTATCAACACTTTGCCACTTTTCAACTTCTCTGTCCCAAATTTCTAGACTCTTTATCAAGAACTTATTACAAATACGGAAATGTAAGAAAGTAATTCTAAAAACACTTTTGTTTATCCCAGGATTATATTCAATTAGCACTTCAGTGTTCTTTTGCTCTGTAAGCATATTATGTTCTTAGGATTCTGGCGTCTATTTTAATGTTTTTGTGTGTAAGCATATAATGTAATTAATGATTTTTTATTATAAAATAAAAATAATTAGTTTAATATAATTTTCATGAAATTCCAGCGGTATGTCTCAAAAATCAAAATGAATGCTTTCACACTTAGATGTATGGAATTTGGATCGCAATTCAACATTAGCTACACGTATTAATCTTAACGAAATATGAAAAAAAATTATTGAGTATGCAATTGAATAAATGTCCCACGCAATTGAAGATGACGGGACACGTTTTGGTGGCTAGATTATAAAAGAAGGAATAAAAAATAATAAGATGAGGCTAAAAAAAATTTAATCGGTTTTCATTTTTTTTACTTTTATCCGAGGAAGGTTTAACTGAGTTCCCACTTTTTTGACTACAGGTTTTGGTGGCTATGTTCAGTTATTTAGCCTTACCATTAGTGACGACAATTATTATCTGACACGCAACGGTCAAGTGTGAAAGCAATTATTTACAATGATAAATACAAAATAGTTGTTTTTTCTTTAATTGTCGTCACTAATCGTAAGGTCAAATAACAGCATTTTAAAAAAATTCACAAGTCGTGTCTCAAACATAATTAATTTGTAAAAAGATTAATTTGTGAAAATGTATAGTTAACAACATTTGTTACCAATTAAAGAAAATAACTAGGACGAGAGCTGGGATGAATTTATTTAGCCTTACGATTAGTGACGACAATTATTGTCCGACACGCAACAGCCAAGTGTGAAAGCAATTATTTACAATGGTATATACAAATTGTTTTTTCTTCTTTAATTGTCGCCACTAATCGTAAGTCTAAATAAATTCATCTCAGCTCTCATTCCAGTTCTTTTCTTTAATTAGTAAAAAATGTTGTTACTATACATTTTTAAGCCTCATAATTTCTGTCTCAAATGATAATATCCATGAACATAAAATGTTAGTCTATAAACAAATCCAAAAAAAAATCGTGTCCTATGTAGGAGTCTAGTCCAACAATGAAAATTCGGTCCCAAGATTGATGTTGGATACGGAATTTGGATCATGGGATGTCCAATCCTTACAAAGAAGGGGGAAGATGACGGCACACGACAGGACAGGTTTTGGTGGCTAGATATTAAAAGAAAGAATAAAAACTTTGGGAAAATAAATTAGCTCGTTGCTTGTTCTTTCAATCCCATAAATTAACTCAACTATATGATTGCATCTCTTCAGCTCCACGCGTGAAAACACATAATTTAGCTAGCAACAAAATGATACCTAGAATCAAAGTAGCTCTCCACATCCCAGAGGAACGAGCCAAATGTAACAGCTTCCAACACAAGCCTCTTCAGCCCTCCTAAGGATTCGTTCTTTTGAATTGAACTGAAACTGAGCTGAACAGAAAATTTAAAAATAATTAATAAATTATATTTAATTATTATTTTTTATTTTAAAAATAGTTTTAATAATAATAAATAAGTCTTAAATTTATATTCATAGTTTCAAATCTTATTATACTTTTAAAATAATTTTAAAAATAATAAATAATTATTAATTGAAATGAACTAATTTTAAATTAATGTCTAAAGAACATAGCCCAACTCTCACCTATGGATCCTTGGACGAGTCGATGGTTCCATCTGGATTTATTGCAATCTCTGGTCTTACAAATAATGCTTCCGTGTGCTTCTCGATGATGGTAACAGCCTCCTTCGATCTGATACTTGCATACTTCTGGAGGGTCTCCCCATCAAAAGACATAACATAGGTGCCCAACCAAGATGGCCTTATTCCAAAACCAAATCCACCAGGGCTGACACCACCGGCTTCTGTAGCAACTTTAGGATGAGACCCAACAGCTTCAGATGATTGGGAATCCGTTGGTCCCATGGATTGTGGTACATCACTCACCACTTCATCAGCTGCTCGAGGAAGAAATTTCACAGCCTTTTCAATTTGGAACCTCTGATCCACTCGCCTAAGGAAATAACCATACATAATAGAAGCTGCATAGACCTGTCCAACTTTAAGTTTGCTTATCTCTGCAATTGAGTTATCATCATTTGCACTGGCGCCTAACATGAGTGCAAGGTGATTGTGAATCATTTCCAAAGCCTCCGGAGAATGAAGCTGTTCCAGTGTGGTATTCTGTTCACGGTACGTCTCCACCTGACCAGCAGTATCAGCTGCTATAGCTGGTGTCAAAGAAACATTTGCATCCGTGAATTTCTGAACAGTAAGTGCATATAAGATTTCTTGTAAGGCCTGCCTTCTTTCATTGGCCTTCAGTTCCACAATTCTCCTAATTGACAAAAACATTAATTTAGACACCAGAATCCTAAGAACATAATATACTTACAGGGCAACAGAACACTGAAGTGCTAACTGACCTGTACAGAACCATATCCGTCCCAGTGGGAGAAGGTTGGTCTTTTTGCTCTTCTGATGCACGGTCAGCTTTCAGTTGTTCCAGCTGAAACTCAATTGCCGCCGGAAGTAGATGAGGATGGCTCACTAGACATTCTGACAGAAACAGTCTAATCTTGGATTCCAACTTAAGTGGAGCAAGCCTGAGTCACTTGATTCAGAGGTTGTAGATGCTCTAATTACAGTCGATCACCGCTGACCAAGTGTGTATTTTACATTGCTGGGTCTCGAGTAAGAAATCATCGAAAATCGCTGTTAACCAAAAATGTTACATCCAGTTAAGCAACTAGAGAGTCCCATCACAAAAGCTGCAAATCTTATGCAAATTTTAAACACACAATATGCACAGGGAAGTAGAGTAACTTGACACCAAAACGTTAAGACCATAAAAGGCAAAAATCAATTCAACTGATGATTGGATTAGTCCAAACACAGAAGGTATCCCCTTGGAATATTAATACAATCACACTAAAAAACAAGCTAATAGCAGCAATTTTGGTGATTTCACTCTTTTTCATTTTTATCAGGAGCTCAATATGTTCTATGGAGTTGTATAAGACTATTTTGTTACGGATCCACCAAATGATTCTTGATAGGGAAAGGCAAATTTTGTAGCAGAAAGAACCTTCTAACACAGAACTACAAAATGTTTATACTGAAATAATGAGTATTTTGATGCATAAACCATCTTTTAGAAACTGAAACTGAGCATTGAAGCATACAGTCACTGTTCATGTAATAAAATCAACAAGCGAAAGCAGAAGCCAATATAATCAAAATATCAAATAGCGATAGGGATTGAGTGTCAGAACAAATATGTCGATTTATACAAAGCGCATACCTTATCGAATGCAATAAGAAGGATCAGCAAAAGCAGGAGCGAAGATCCGAATCCAGAAACGGAAATGAAGCGCTTGCAATGAACGGATGAGCGGAGAAGAGTTTCCGCCTCCATCTTCTGCAAAATCAAATCGTCAAATCGATGCCGGTTGGAAAATTGATTCAAAGCATATTTATTTGTGTGACTATTAGGGTTGGTATTGTTCTGGAACTTACTAGCCCTTGTGATTCCTGAGCTAAAGACGTTCACCTCCTGAAGATAATCTTTATGTACTTGGTGGGCACAAAAGGCACGACCCCTTCGTATATGTTTACAATCCTATATTGTGGACCATTTGCTGAAGTTGCAATCAATAGGGGTGAAAAGGAAACTGATACCTCACCAGGTTGGCATTCTAATCTTTCCGGTAGCTACAAATCAGTATTCAGTGACGGAATGAGCTCATAAATTATACAATTGTTATTTTTATGTGCTTTTCAGCTCGTAAAGTTTATATGTGCTTTTCAGCTTCTTATTTAGTTAGAATTTTTTTGGTTTATTTTTTTGGTTTATTGTTTGTTTTTTAATTGTTACATTTTGTACCGACAATTTTGATGGATGAAAAAAAATATGGTCTGCCCTTATCTTTCAAGCTTTCAGTATATATCAACGAATCTTGATATCAAATCCTCAGTATTCTATGGAATTGACGAATCTTCGAACCTTATTCCGTCATTTTGTCGGTATTCAACTAAATTAACAAGACTTTGATTTTTATTTTATCATTAACCCGCTCCCCATCAACACTTATCTAAAACAATTACAGTCCATAGTGTGTGTAAATAGTCATCATAAAACTAAATAAGCTGAAGATATAAAATAGCCTACCTTAAAACTAATTAAGCTGTAGATATAAATTAGGTCAATTTTAACCATTGTTCTTTTGTTTCAAAATATGTTTTCTTTCATTTTATTAAAACACAATATATTCAATTATACATCAAATTCGTTGACGCTTATTACGTCTAACCCTTCCAGAACCTCCATAGTACAATACTAAGGAATCATCATTTATGGAACGTTGCACAGTAGCGTTATAGAAATTGGGATGACTCATAGTGACTTGAAATTCAAATGATTGACCAGAGAAGTTCTCCTGATGTAACACTTGAATATACCGTATCGCAGCAGCTATGCCTTCTCCTTTTGAACCAAATCGACCATTACCCATTTCTGTAGTAGTATGAGCACCACTAACCCTTTTATTGGCAATTTCTCCTCCAAAAATTGCTTGTTCAGCTCCGAATGCTATAGCTGGAAAATGCTCGGCTGGCCAATATCCCACTTTTTCATAATCTTTCTCTAACCACCATTTTCCCATTCGATCCTAAATAAATTATAAATACATTTGAGGTAAATAAGAAGTATACAATGATATGCATATGAAAATGAGTACGAGTGAGTCAAATAATATTGTAATATACTGCTATTGTGAATTACATTGTATATCATGATCCTCATTGAACCAGATGCAGGCAACACATCTCCTGGTTTAATCTTAGAATTTGTTAGCTTGAAATTACCCCAACGATTGTTGAAGCATGACTTTTGCATATACCCATTAGTCTAATGTATAAATTCAACAAAAATAAAATAAAAATAATTAGCGCTCACGAAATTTAGAATATGCTACTAGTTTGCGTAAAAATTTAATTAGAAAATTCTTACTGTTGATCTTATAAAGAACTCTGGCAAACTCGATGACTTTGTTTTCTGTTCGAATACTTAATATGAATTATAAAATCCAAAAACATGAAACTCATTTTGTTTATTAGGCAAAAACAATACTCATATGAAAAGTACATAAAAAATCATAGACATACTATCCATCCGGCTTCAATCGAAGTGTGCCCCATGCTTTCTTTATTTGATACAACGGAAATCTGACTAAGGCTGTATTCCCGTGATCTAGAAACGTGAGGACTGAAAAGATCAAGGACAGCGGCCACACCAAAAACACGAAGAGCTCCTTTGTTTGTTTCTAGAAATGCATACTAAAAGATTCAAGGGTAGAGATCAGGTACGAAAAAACATATTTTAAAGGAGTTATGTACAATAAAACACATTTTAAAGGAGTTTGTACTACAAGTTAGAAATATTGTTAAACATATTTTAAAGGATTTTTTTAGATTTCCATACTTTAAAGGAGTTATGTTCGAAAAAACACATATATTGTCAAAGTAGCACCTATAAGGGTGAACGGACTTTCAAAATATTATTATATAACATAATAGGGTGAACGGACTTTCAAAATATGAACTATCCATTTTGCCCATACCTTTAAGTTTTTTAATTTATTCTTAAACATACCACACGGGCCCGACCCGACCCATTAAAAATTAATAGTTAAAAATAAAAAGTTTATAATTACACAGACCACACGGGTCCAGCCCGGCCTATTAAAAATTAAATATTAAAAATTCTATTTGATAGGGTTTTAACCACACGAGCCCAGCCCGGTCCATTAAAAATTAAAATTTTATATTTACACAGAACACACGGGTCCATTTAAATTTTTAGAGAAACACACAGGTCCAGTCCGACACATTAAAAATTTAAATTTACACAGACCACAGGTCCGTTTGAATTTTCACATAACAAAAAGGCTCAACCCGACCCATTAAAAATTAAAAAAATTAAATTTTAAATTACACTGACCACACAGGTCCAAAAATTGAACAATCGAGTCTCGCCCGTATTTGACCTGTTCGATTGCACATTCGGAACGACGACATCTCCGTCAGGACGACGGACGGTACGCTAGTTTTCTAATAATTAAATAAACGCTCTTCAATTTATTTATTTTTATACCGAGGCGCTCTTTAATTCAAACTAAACAATATTAAAGTGATAATCCAGTGTTAATTAAGTAATTAATTAATTTGAACGTAAGGTTAAATTAACCATCGTGAGGAGCTTCTCCGCATCCAACAAGACGACGAGCGAGAGAGAGAGAAAGAGTGAAGCTGCAAGGTGAGCAGGGGGACCATCGGAGTCGAAAGCTAATTCATCTCTTTCAACAGTTACTTTCACTTTGCTTCGATTTCAATCAAAAAATCTAGCACGAATCCTACCTAATTTTTCAAGTTTTGGCGTTTGCTGATTTTGAGGTTGTTTTTGTTTGAGATTTTGTAGTTGTGAAGTTGATTAGCTGATGTACGAGTACGGTTTAGATCTGGACTGGTTTTCTTATGTGCCTTTTTTTGGGTGGTGATTGTGTAGGTTGTTGTAGTGTAGATCTGGTTGAGAATCTAGTGTAGTGAGATTTTGGAGGATGTGGTGTTGATTTTGGGTTCGGCATTGTTGTTGTCTGTGAGATTATTGGATTCTTTAGCGAAGGATTGTCGCTGTTGGCTGTTGTTTATTGTGTTCGCTTTTAATAGCCTATTTTATCTTCCTTTTTTATGTAATGTCCATTTATGAAGTGGAGTTAGAAAGTAGATGGTTGGGACTTGGGAGTGGGATGTATTTTTTTTATGTATTTGATTTTGAAGATCTGTATCTTTTCATCTTCTTATGGTTGATTCTGTAGTCAGAGTTTATGATTCTAAATTGAAGCTTGGGTTGCTGTTTATGGTATTTTCTTTAAATAGTTTGTTTGTTCTTTTAGTATGTGTTGGTATTGAATTTTATGCTCAGGTATATGAAGAGTGTAGTTGTTGACTAGGCCTACACTAGTTTTTTTAATTTGATTTGCAAGATTTTTTCCAGTGCTAGTTACTGCTGCTTTCCATTGTTAAGGTTGGTTTAAGCAAGTTGTTCACATTTACAGGTTTCGTGGGAGGATTTAAGGTCGTTTGCTCGAACTTCTAGTAATGGGAAAGTCTCCTGGAAAATGGATCAAGGCTAAGCTCTTTGGGAAGAAGTCAGCTAAATCCGTGGTATCGAAAGTAAGTTCCAGCCAATTTTCATGTCCAAATTTTGGCTATTCATCTGAAATTCATGTCACTATGGCAGCCATTTTTGTTCAGGACTGTGCCATCTTTTCATTATGAGATTTCATGCTTAGACTTTAGAAGATAATGATTCATTAGGTCTTGTTGATGTGGTCTTATTATTCAATTTTACTTCATGTCAAGAAAGGAGATGCTGCCAAAGAAGCCTTCATAATTTCAAAGGCATCATCTGGTGTTTTGGCTGCAAGTGAGCCAGTTATTTCAAATCCACTGCCTGTTGTTACTGAGAGAACTGGGCACAATTTTGCATCTGGAAATCAAACAGTTGCAAAACCTCTAGAAGAGCATAGCGCCATGGTGTCTGGATCTCAAGATAGTGGTTTAACATCCTCCATTGACAACTCTGATACCTTGAATCAAGAGCAAGCTGCTGCAAAGGTGCAGGCAGCTGTAAGAGGCTTTATGGTAAGACGAACTTTTTTTTGACAGTACAGCGCTATTTTTCATTCGTCTTTATTTCACTGTTTGAAACGCGTATGTCGGATCTCTCTGTTTTACACTCTTTCTTCTTCAACTAAGAGTCAGTGACATGTGTTATTTATACATGCTTAACAAACTCCTCCACAAGTTTGATGTTTTATTAATGGTATGATGCTCGATTACCATTGCTAGGCTCGTCGTGCATTTTCGGCTCTCAAAGGCATCATACGACTTCAGGCACTGATTCGAGGGCACTTGGTTAGGCGACAAGCTGTTGCTACTCTGCATTGTATAAGAGGGATTGTTAGGTATCAAGCACTTGTTCGTGGTCAGAAGGTTAGACTCTCTGAAGCTGGGATAAAAGTGAAAGAAAAATGCAATCTTGAAAAACTCCAGGTTAGTGGAATCCTTTTTGGAGCCTCGATAGCCTTATTGCAACTTTGCGGTATTAGTTGATAGTCGTCGTGGTGGAAAGTTGTTTTCTTCGCTTATGTAGAACCTGCTTTTACACACCTGATACATTTCTACTACAGGACTACTCATGAATCATGATATAGGATTGGTTCTCTCTCTTTGCTTAATGCATGGTTGTTTATTAAACAGCCTTTTTGTTTGTTACATATAAGTTAGTTTAGATGATAATGAACCTCTAATCTAGTTGGCAGGGTTTGGGTACACATACCTGATTTGATGACTTAGTCTTTGACTACTATTTTATCTTCTTTTTGTTATATGTTTTTTCCAGCGTGTTAAAGTTGGAATCCTACAATCAAACCATCCAGTGAAGCTATCAAAAAACCCATATGCTCAAAAGGTAAAGAAATATCTTGAGAGCTATGTGCATTATCATCTAAGTGCATGTTTTATTGGGTACTTTTTACCTTATCATACCTAACAAATCTACAAACCTACTATGCTTCAGAATCAAAATTGAGAGAACTCAGATATTCATATTTTTTGTTGTTCTTGCAGTATGTTGTAAATTATGCTATGTAAAGCAATCAATGAAAGGATCTTCATTACTTTTTGGAGATGCCCTTGAACAATTGACCGTGGGAGTATATGAATCACTAACTGAGTTGGTTGTAAATCCTTTTATCTTGAATGTGATTTGAAATGTTTGGTGTTAGCAATCTGTTTAGTGTACATGTACATAGCTGCCTGCATTATTAGCATGAGTGTGATTTAAGAGGTCATTTCTCATTTCAATTTTCTTTAGCATGATATGTAATAACATCTTCAATGTTTTGCCACCAGCTTCTTGCATCATCACCCAATGCCATGCCCCTTAGTCTCCATTATGACTCAGATGATGCAAACTCAGCATGGAGTTGGTTAGAGCGGTGGTCGACGTCCCACGTCTGGGAATTGGTTGTGGAAATCAAAAGAGATAATGGCACAAAGTCTTCTAGAAAGTCTGCTGCCAACAAAGAGGTAGAATTAGATAATGGAAAACCAAAGCTTGGAATTCACAGAAATTCCTCTGCACATCATGATAATTCCCCCGACTATGGAAAACCAAAAGGCACCAAGAAGAAGTTTATCAGCCATCAAGGCGAACCCGCACAAGAAAATGGTCCGAGCGAGCTTGAGAAAGTGAAACGCAACCTTAGAAAAGTGTCTCTAACCAAGAGTGGGAGTAATGATAAGCCTGAAGCTGTGATTGAAAAACCAAAGAGCAAAGTCTCAAAAGTGAGCGAGAATTTAAATCCAACGATACCAGAGCAACTACCGAATAGTTATGTTGAAAAACACAACGATCCAACTGATTCCTTTCTCACTGAAAAGCACAATGAGCCAAGCGACACAATTCCAGCAGAAAATGAAAGTGGCACGTTTGATACGACTCCCAAAGAGCATGAGGCAGTTATTACACCACAGCATGCCGTAGAAGAAATAGTGGCTGCTGCTGTTGATGAGGCTTCTGGAGAAGCACTTAATCAGTCAATCCAAAAAGACGAGAAACAACCAGTTGTTGTTGAAGTACTTCCCAAGGAAGATTCAAATGGCAAGGACATCCAAAAAGCAAGGAGGCGGAGATCACTTTCTACGAAGCACGAGTATCCTGAAAATGTTGCCCAAAATACGCCAGCCTTACCAAGTTATATGCAAGCAACAGAATCTGCAAAGGCTAAGCTTAGAGCGCAAGGGTCCCCAAAGCTAAGTCAGGATGCCACTGAAAACGGTATTGTCAGAAGGCACTCTCTGCCATCTTCCACTGGAGGCAAGCTAAACACACCTTCACCAAGAATTCAAAAATTAGTTCAAGGCAGCGGTAAAGGAGGTATCAAAAGTGACAAGTCTCTTTCAGCCTCTAAAGAGTAATGACCATAACAGCAATAATAAGTTGTCAATCAGTTAACATAATGCGTTGAACAAATCATCTATAAACTTCGAGTGACATCATTCCATTTTGTGTCATGTCTTCAATCATATTCTTGCACAGAAATTAACAGACTGGAGAAGGTGAACAGTCCATGAGAAGCGGCGCTATCTTCCAATTGCTGAACCAATGTGACCTTTAGCAAGTGCATGATTTAGTTGGATATCTTAAAAATACTTACTAATGACATTTTATCCTCAGAGAATTGTGTTTGTATGACCGCTTCTTGTGATGCTTCTGTCGTTTCTTTTTGTCAAAGATCTACATGAGAAGGCTATCTGCAGTTCGTTGTGGTTCTGTTCCCTCCGACCAGAGTTTTTACTCACATGAAAAAAGCCAAATACGACGTGTATATCACTATATTGTATGGCATATACCAAGTCAACAGCCCTTCTGTGCCAGCGCTAGCAGCCTGCTGAGTCTTTAAAAAAAAACGAAGTTCCTGCCAAGCACACGTTACTGATTCCTTTACATTCCCCAGATAGTAAGTATATCATTGCAAATCTAACCGAACTACCCGGATCTGGCCATCGGCACCATATTCATATTCTTAGTTCAAATCTTTACAGAAGCCACAGATAGATGGGGAGGGAGTTTCCTCACCATAAGATGAAGTTACTGATTTGTGTAGTCATCTTGGGTTTGGCATACACAGCCACTGCTGTAATGAGTGGGAGTCAACATGGAACACCAAGTGTCGGAATTTATGAGCTAAAGAAAGGGGACTTCTCTATCAAATTCACTAACCTGGGAGCTACAATTGTCTCCCTCATTGTCCCTGACAAAGACGGTACCCTCCATTGAACTCTGTTTATTTTTACATTTGTAGCTCAGTCAGATTCAAATCATATACTTGCATCGTTGACTTATCTTATTTACATATTTTCCCAGGAAAGTTGGCTGACATTGTTCTTGGATACGATACTGTTGATGAATACAAGGTAGGTAAAGCTGTCAACTTCATCTGTGCTTAAACAGCCATAGAGATCTGAATCACATTGAATCTTAATTTCTTTTCTTGTTTTTTCAGAATGATACATCCTACGTAGGTGCAATAGTCGGAAGAGTTGCTAACAGGATCAAAGGCGCGAAGTTTGCTATAAACGGAACTGTTTACAATATCAGTGCTAACGAAGGAAACAACACTCTTCACGGTATCTCTTATTTCCCTGCTCAAATGCATAGTACCTTGGTTTCTTCGTCCATTTCTAATCAAAACTGTGACCTGCCACCAGGTGGAAAAATCGGGTTTAGTGATGTGGTTTGGACGGTCACAGACTACCGCAAAAATATAGAAAATCCTTCCATTACCTTCTCTTACTTTAGCCCAGATGGAGATCAAGGTAATCGCGATTCCATATATATCTCCTTTGGTGCTGACATATTTGAATCAAAAATAATAGATCCGTAAAAGAGCAAATTGTAGAATACTACGTCTAATTCCACCTGATATTAAATATGTCTGACATAAGTGTTTTCCTCTGCAGGTTTTCCTGGAGATTTACAGGTGAAAGTGACGTATAAAATCGTTAGAAATACCAAACTCTTAGTTCTAATGTCAGCCAAAGCCCTGAATAAGCCAACACCTGTAAATCTCGCCAAGCACACATATTGGAACCTTGGTGGTCACAACAGTGGCACAATCTTGTCAAACAAAGTCAAAATATTCTCAACACACTATACACCGGTTGATGCAGAGCATATACCTACAGGAGAGATCAAATCAGTCGAAGAAACACCTTACGATTTTCGCAAGTTTCACACAGTTGGAAGCAGGATTAACAAACTCCCAGAAGGGTATGACATCAATTATGCATTGAAGTATTCAAAGAGGAATGAGGCGAAGATCGCTGCTGTAGTGTATGATGAGAAGTCAGGCAGAGTAATGCAGCTGAGGACTAATGCGGTTGGAATGCAATTTTACACAGCGAATTTCTTGAAGAATGTTAAGGGTAAAGGTGGGTTTGTGTATCAGCCTCATGCAGCACTTTGTTTGGAGACACAGGGATTTCCGGATGCGGTGAATCAACCTAAGTTCCCATCGGTGATTGTTGTACCTGGAAAGCCATACAAGCATGTTATGGTGTACAAGTTTTCAACCAGAGCACCACTGCCGAATGCTGATGATATTTGAAATCAAAATCCTGAGCCCTTTTTTTTACTTAAAGATTGGCCCACAGTCTTTCATACATTTGCGAAATGTAGTGAATGTTTTTTCCCATCTTTCAAACTGCATATCATTCTTCTAAATTTATTTTAGAGAAAATAACTCCAGACCACCCTTTTCTATATATCTCCGCTTTCTCTGAATCGTTTATTTTTAAAATTTTCTACAAATCATTTGACCGTTTATAAAAGGTGCCAAGACAAAACGTTTCGCTAGGATTCTTTTAAGTTATCATTCTAAAATCATTAGAATAAATAGAAAAAAGTAATATGTTAAACCAAATCAGAAAAAATAAAAATAATAAGAATGTCTCATTTGAGACTTGGCACCGGAGTTAAGGAATTTAGTTGTTGTGTTGAGAAAAAAAATGAAAGGAAAATAAATAAATTATATGATATGTATTAAATGTGTTTTTAGGAAATTTGAGAATGTCAATTTCCTAATTTTAAGTTAAATAGTTAGTACAACGTTTATGTGTTTTAGGAAACTTGGGAAGATCAATTTCTAAATTTCTAGTTTTAGAAACTAGTGACTTCCAAGCTAGCAGTCAAACACTATACGTATAAATACATACGAACCTACCGTTTGCATATATTTACGGATCAACTTAGGATTAAAAAAATAGAGAAGATGTGTGAAGTAGCTATGGAGTGCGAACAAGATTGTGCGATTTGCATGGATGTGCTAAAGACAACAGGAGACGAGGTGCAGGCTACGAAGCTTCCGTGTGACCATATGTTTCATAGTATATGCGTTAAAAAGTGGCTCAAGAACGTTGGAACTTGTCCGCTATGTCGTTTTAATGTATGGAGTGTTGCAGCTAAGAGCAGTACTGACTCAGAGTCGGTCGTGGATGAGGAAGGTAGCTTCGAAGATGATGATACTGATGATCATGATGACGACGAAGGTGAGGAGGTACTAGAGCACTGGGATTACGGCATGGAAGGGGGCGACTACGACGCTCAGGAGGACGTAGAGGACTGGGGTACGGATTACATACTGACAGAGGAAGACCAAGAGTTAGTGTTTGAGGTGGTGATGGAATATGCGGACACATACGAGGATGATAATCAGTGGAGTTCAGTTATTTCTGAACAGCCTGTGGAGGACAACCCTTCTCGAGAAGCAGATAGTCGGGCGAATGATGTGGATTTGGACAACCGCGGGACTTCAACTCAAATATATGAAGAGATACACTGAAGATTTCAGGCTCAACTCGGCTTCGAAGATGTAGTACATAGAGTTACAGATGCATAGCTCTTTACATTGTTTTTGATTACTCATGTACCCTAAATCATTCAGTTTTTGATATATATATTTTTTTTGGGGTAAAATGCATAGAAAAAATGCATTATAATATGTCATTTTGCGGATAGAGGGTATTATAACTGATAATTGCAGATGACAAGTATTAAAAACACTTTGTTAACGAAAAACAAGTAATCGTCGTTTTCTTACATGTTTTCGGAGGGGTCAATCAGTCCGTTTTCTACGTTCCATATACCGATGCTTTTGTTTTGAAGCGTAGATTCAAAATTTGTTGGTCGATTTTGATTTCGCAATCGTTTATT
>JAWWMW010001135.1:27685-39998 GCA_035048345.1 Echeveria elegans
TGGTTCTTGCACTTGTATTGCAAGGTTTTTATCTAGTTAAATTAGGCAGTGCAACAAGCAAGTTCTAGCAGGTTCATACAGGTTGTACATGGTCTGTTCTTGGACTGGTTTAGTGTAATTTGTACACTGGTTTATAGACAGTTTTTGGGCAGGTTATTGTCAAGATTTAGGTCAGGTTATTTGGTCTAAGGTTTAGTGTAATTGTACACTAGGTTACTTGAGGTTATTCAAGGTTATTTCTAGGTTATTTGTACTAGTACTAAATTAGAAATAGTTTAGTTAGATTTCCGCAATTAGTACAAGGTAAATAACTTAGGGAACTTTAGTTTAAGTCGAGTTATTGATTCTGAGAATTAGTCTAGGCCATCAAGATTATACAACAGACACTTCCTGAGAATATTATATAGAATTGACTGTATATGGTTAGCAGTGCCAGAAAGGACAACATGACCCTTCAGTGTCGTGTTAAGTGATGTACTACTAATTGTTTTATTCAAACAACGCATGACATGAATCATGAATCTTTTTTGCATTTGACTTTGGTTCATTATGTCTGCTGTGTCTGCCCGTGGGGTTTCAATATTCCCAAATTGATCACTGGGATGATCTGTCTATAATTTTTTCCTAGTTTCGAAATTGTCATATTCCTAAACCTCTACCCCTATTTGGTTACGGAAAAAATGAAGAATTAGAAAGAAAAATAAAAAAGTTTAATTTGACGATATGTTGACCAAGAGAAAATAATGCAAAAGGAAATATATCAACGGAAAATTTTCCTATATAAATTCTTTTTTTCTTCTACTTTTCTCCACATTCAGACTGAGAGTTATATAGCAAATTAAATCAGACCGGAAATAAAATTACTTGCGAGACCAAACTACTAACTACACCGAATTAATATATGACCATTTTCAAACAACATAGCTCAAACGGCAAAGAATTTGTTAATATCCCATTCAGAAAAACTGACGTCGTGTTATTAAGCTGCGAACAAGACTAATTGTGAAAAGAAACACATCATACCATACGATAAATCATCATGTCGAAAATTGTGTTTCAACTCTTTTTTTGATACGTGGATACAAGTAGTACATGATCATCCTAGCATAAAAGTATAGTATCAAGTAAATATTCATCTTTTTATAGCTCATACCTTCTAGCGGTACCTACACTAACACGCAACATCGACCTTCATGCCTTCGAGAATGAGGGCACATGCTCTCTCAGGCGACACCTTCTCAACGACTCGACATCATGAAGATAAAGAACACTTTCTCACTGAAGTGGGAGAAAGGAACACTCTCTCACATAATTACGGAGAGAATGTCATTAGTGAGGTTTGAACCATTAACCATGTGAAATTGGTGTTTCAAATCTTGATTTCATGGTTTCAATGCAATATGTAATTCTTTTTGGCATAAACATCATAATTTCATTTTAAACATAGCATTTTCCCATCGTTGGGATCTAGTAAAGTCAAGGCCCCTCAACATAAATCTAGTAATAAATATTAGAAAATAAATAAAAAATAAAAAATACAAGAGCTGGCATGATAATTGATACTAATATTTATTTGTGCATCTCTTCTCCTACATTCTCACACTCCATCTATAAATACATAAACACTCTGTTACATACACCATCTCAAAAACCCATCCTTCTTCAACTCAAACATTTGATTTTCAGTTAAATGGCATCCCTCACCGACCTCATCAATCTCGATCTCTCTGACACCTCCGACAAGATCATTGCCGAATACATATGGTACATTGACTTAAAAGTATTTTCAAGAATGAGTTTTTTTTTTTCATTCTTGGTTTCTTGAATGATTATAATGTGTTGTGTGTAACATGAAACAGGGTTGGTGGTTCCGGAATGGATCTCAGGAGCAAAGCCAGGGTAAGTACAACTTACTTACTAGCTCGCGCTCTAAACTACTTTCTTTGCTAAGGATCAAGTTTTCTAAATACTTATGTATGTGATTTCAGACATTGACTGGACCCGTGACTGACCCCTTTAAGCTACCGAAATGGAACTATGATGGTTCGAGTACCGGCCAAGCCCCAGGGGAAGACAGTGAAGTCATTCTCTAGTAGGAATCAGATCATATTTCATATTCCTCATTACTTTTTTTTTTGTATGAGAATTCTTTTTTGTTGATCTTGATGCAATTTATTTTTCTTATTTTATTTAAATTTTTTGTATAGCCCTCAAGCAATATTCAAGGATCCATTCAGGAGAGGAAACCACATTCTTGTAAGTTAAAGTTTCTACTGAAAATAATAAATAAATATTTAAGATTTGGTTTTTATAAATTTTCCATTGATTTCATGACGAAATTTCGACCCACATTTTACAGGTGATATGTGACACATACACACCTGCTGGAGAGCCAATTCCAACCAACAAGAGGCACAGTGCTGCTAAGATCTTCAGCAATCCCGTTGTTGAGGCCGAAGTTCCATGGTCATATTTCAATCACTTTTTTTCGCCTGATCGCCTCATCAACTGTGTGAATGTCATTGAGATAACTAAAATTCTGAAAATGATTGAAACAGGTTTGGCATTGAGCAAGAATACACATTGTTGCAGAAGGATGTGAACTGGCCTATTGGATGGCCTATTGGCGGCTTTCCTGGACCTCAGGTAATTCCACACATTATCCGGAAAAATAAAATAAAAAGACTGACGATAACTTGACTGTTTATTATCCACCTCAGGGACCATACTACTGTGGTATTGGAGCTGATAAGGCTTTCGCTAGGGACGTTGTCGATGCACATTATAAGGCTTGCATTTATGCTGGTATCAACATTAGTGGTATTAACGGAGAAGTGATGCCCGGACAAGTATGAAAATATTATTCACTTTTGTTGTTTTTCTAGTTCCCATAATTTTTTTCCTGCAAAAAATTTCGTCTTCATTTACTTACCGACTATTATGAATTCTTTTTAGTGGGAGTTCCAAGTTGGTCCATCAGTAGGAATCTCCGCCGGGGACGAGATTTGGGTAGCTCGGTACATTCTCGAGGTACTTAGCACTTCAATAATTTATATCAGCTTTGTCACATCAGAATTTGAACCTGAAAATGTAAAGATTATTTGACATTTGATGACAGAGGATCACGGAAATTGCTGGAATCGTCGTGTCCTTCGACCCCAAGCCTATCAAGGGAGACTGGAATGGGGCAGGTGCTCACACAAACTACAGGTGAGAATAAAACCCTTGTGCTCAAGAAGACATTGATTCGACTATTTTCTAAACCATGTTTACTTTGGCAGCACTAAGTCCATGAGGGAACCAGGAGGCTACGAAATCATCAAAACTGCGATCGAAAAGCTTGGAAAAAGGCACAAGGAGCACATTGCTGCTTACGGTGAAGGAAATGAGCGTCGTCTAACTGGTCACCACGAGACAGCGGACATCAATACATTCAAATGGGTATGGCCTTTAATTCAATCAACCGTCGGTATTGTATTACTTCTTCTGCCTTTTTTACCAACTTTTTTTTTTTGGTAGTGTGGAATTTTAATCTTTTGTATCATTGGCATTGTGATATTATAGGGTGTTGCGGACCGTGGAGCGTCGATCAGAGTTGGCCGTGACACGGAGAAGGAAGGCATGGGTTACTTTGAGGACAGGCGGCCGGCTTCCAACATGGATCCATATGTTGTTACTGGCATGATTGCAGAGACCACTCTACTACTCTAACGAGCTCCAAAGCTTCTGTTGTTGATGTCGTGATCTTGATAGCTGCGTGTCTTATTTTGCAAAGTGTGTCGATGGTATTATGTACCATGCTCTTCTGACAAGGTCATTTGTGAATTTGTTACCCTGCTTGATCTCCGTTAACATTGGGAAAAAAGGGCTTCGGTTTGTGTCATTGTAATCTTGGTTACATAATGGTCACATGGGATTTAATAAATATAAGATGTCAATGTATGTCTTTCTTGGTTGGTTTTCTCATGTCCAACTCTTTACAAAAACTATAAAGTGAGAACTGTTAATGAAGAGTATGTGATCGGTGTCAAATTAGATTATTCTTGGGACATATATTTGCTTATATTCTTTATAATGATCATATTATTTCAGTAGTATTCTACACTCATATTGTCATTTCAGGTATAGAGCACATTTTATGATGAATGTAGAAACTTGGAGAAGAAGATAGCAAAAATAGAGAAATGTGTCCAAGTTCTACTCGATGAAGCTAGAGTTCAGCTCGATCGAGTAAATTCATCAGAAGCGCTTACTCGGGCGAGCCAAACCCCCCACTCGATCGAGTAAGCCTCGGATTAAACCGGCAGTTTCAACGTTTCGAGATTTGAAAATTTTCACAGGGAGCATCTGATGTTCGATCAAGATGAACCAAATTGTGTTGGATTTTCAGTGTTGCATCTTACAAAATCAATTTAACGAATGAGATTAAAATAATTTTAAGTGTTGCATCTTACAAAATACAATTTTAACATGTTACACTTTAATTGAATTTTCATCTTCAACATGTAATGTGCATATACATATAACGTGCAACATGTATACATTATATAAACTAATTCCTTGGTTGATTTGAACGATTCAGATTATGTCCTTAATTATTCTCGTTGAACCTTTCTCTTATACCGATTGCGTCACATATACAAATACAGCTATCAAAATCAAAATTTCCAAGTTCATAAGAAGTATACTATTCTATGTATGTTGTGTTTAGATTTTGTTAGCTGTTGTCCTAGTTCTTGGAACCATAATTTGTACTCTTTTTTAGGATTAGAAACCTTACGTAATTGCATTTTGGTTTCTATTCGATAAGTTTCTATTTCGGTCCTGATTTTGTTGCCAAATCCAGATTCTCATTATTGAGACATTAACCTAAATGAACAAATCCAAGATATGATTTTCATTACTCTTCTATAAATACTTAAACACAGAATCAAATTTCCCTCTGTGAAATCTCTATAACTCATCTTCTTCTTCAACATGGGTTCGAGGTTTGCATTGGTAGCATTCTTCCTTATAATTTTCACATCTTCTCCACAACTTCACCAAGAACTTCAACCGTATCTACAGCACCACTGCCGGAGTGTGCTACAAAGCTTTTAGTCTGCCAACAATATCTGAAAAATCCATTTAATCCGCCCGCTTCCTGTTGCATTCTGAAGGACTTGATCGCCAATGACTCGCGTATGTGATTTGTTCAAAAATCAAGATGTTTTGAAGTTCATAAATGTGGTATTTGTTAAGGCCTGTGGCATCAAGGCTGACGTCTCCATCTGCGACAAAGGTCCGTCATATATTTCTTTAAATTACAAATACCAGTATATATATCTTTTTTGATAGGGTACATGTAGTAAAAGAATTATTTAAAAAATCAAGTTATTATTTAGTACATAATCTTCATTATAGCACGTGCCACTCGGCAACTTCACCAAGAACTTCAACAGTATCTACACAGCTTCCACGTCGAAGAAGAAAAGAATAAACGACTTCGATGAGGAAGGAAAAAAAAAGACAGAAAAATATGGTGGGGCGGGACTTGAAACTCTAACCCCTTCTAACCCTTTGAGGAATCATTTGACAGACTCCTCAACCAATAGACCACACCACCCCATTGCCTCCCTGTTATATATATCTTGCGTCTTAGTTTTGTATGTGTGAAGTTAGGCGGCTCATTTGTTAGAAACAATTATTTCCGAATTCTCTTTTTTTTTTTAGTGTGGATCTGTTTCAAGTCATTTTAAATGAAACAGGTGTAAACGTTCCATTTCCAGCCGCTGCACCCACATCTCAACCTTCAATTCCATCGACCAGCGGTGACCATTGTCTTCTCATAATGTCCTCGCGCAATAGGAAAAATATGTATTAACCGCTAGCTAAGTCACATTTCCGAAATGTACTCAGGTACTAGTCCTACTCCTCCTGCTGGTAACAGCACGAAAAGTTCCGCATCAAGAGAACATTATGGGAAGATTGGATGTGGAGAAGCTGCAGTTGGCTTGATGGCTTTTTTGGTGACCTTATTTGTCTAACAGTAACTGGAAAGTAATATTTCTGGTTATTGCAATAATAACAATGAGGCCACAGACATTCAGTTTTTAGACTAATGATAGAATTTTAGTCTTGCTTTGGGAAATTTCTTTTCATGTATCCTTTCCATATATACTAGTATCAGTGCACAATCCAACTTGTACTAATTATTTATTTTAATAATTTGATCGACTGTTTAAACAACAACGCCCTATTGTCAAATAAACCTAAAATTTTGAATAAGATACATAATCAATGACTCCGATAACAATCATTTTATTTAGCACAGTAGCAGTAATCTATGGAAATGTTTGTTTTGAAACATAATCACGAGTCAAAATTGTCGAAAGATCAATTTTTAGGCCCATTTGGTTGTGGGGAAAAGGGAGAGGAAAGGAAAAATTAAAGAAAAATTTGACTGAAAATGAAATGTGTGTTTGATTGTAAGGAAAAAAAGAAAAAAAAATAGGCAAAATGAGATCAAATTTTCCTTGCAACTTTCTCATCGAAAAATTATTTTTCTTTAAATTTTCTTTTTCTCACTTTTTCTCCGCAATTAAACGAAGCCTTAAAAAAATTTGTTTAATTTTCTTTGTGAAATTCCTAAGAAAAATTGAGACTTGAGAGGCTATTTTTGATAGAGCAGGAGAAGAAAACACAATTTGACCGATTCAAAAAAACAAAAACAAAATTAGGGCTTAAGAAATGAATCGATGACGATGGCTTCCTTCATCTCCAAAACCCTAAAATCATCGTCCTCAGGAGCAGCAGACAAGCTGCGTAGTGCTCTCTCATCCAATCCCAATCTCAGTCTCTACCGTAATCGGATCGGACCGCCGTCAGTGTCAGCTTCCTCCTACTCTCCATTCTCTACAGTATCCTCTGCTCCTCTCTCCTCCGATTCCTCAGGTAGCTTTGACTGGTACTTCATATCCAGTGTTATTAGTATTAAAGGTGTTCTGATCTACGGATGAATTGTTTTTATATCTGAAATTTGATGGTTTCGGGTTTTGAATTTCAGAACATCAGAGAAGTCAATGGTCAAAATGGATGCTGTTTCTTCCTGGAGCCATGACTTTTGGTCTCGGGACTTGGCAGATTTTCCGCAGAGAGGATAAGGTAGTAATACACTTCATTGTTTGTTATGTAACATGGACATGTGAAACACTGTTATTGGAACTACCGAGTGATACAGTGTCTATTAAGCTGAAACTGTAGAAGGACAAGACGAAGCGTGTTCGAAGTTTATTTACTTTTATGTAATGAGCATCAAAATGACGCATTTCTACGCAATTAGCGTGAAGTCATTCTGAAATTGCATATTTTTGGCTGTTGACTAGTTTTGATCTCATTTCGTAGTATGTTAATGTAGCATTTGCGAATTGCTTGTAAAATGTACCTGTAGATAAAGATGTTGGAGTATCGAAAGCAGCGGTTGGCAGAAGAACCAGTGACAGTGAGGTGGAACGTTGTGTCGTCATCGTCTGATAAGGAGAAAATAGATTCTCTTGAGTTTAGGAGAGTACTATGCAAAGGAGTTTTTGATGAAAAAAGATCGATTTTTGTCGGTCCGCGTTCACGAAGTATTTCAGGGGTTACGGAAAATGGATATTATCTCATAACACCGCTTGTACCTATTCCAAATGACCCAGACAGGTAGGTTAACTAATTCATTCTAACAATCTTTTATTAACTTTTGATGTCCTTTGTGATTGAATAGCCCTGTTCTGCCATACATATTTATTGTTGGCATGATTGCGTGTATGGTAGTTTTCTTGTCTTTTGCACATATGATGCATGCAACCTGGATAATGTACCCAACCTATGGATATTTTGTGTGTTTAGTGAACATGATCCGTAGCCAGCAATATGCAATCACGTTGATTTGCATTATTTTTTGCTGCAACATTGCATATATTTTAGAATTTAGATGTATCAAGTAAGAAGCTTTTGTTGTTGTTGGTAGTATGCATAATAAGCTTTGAACCTAATAAAGCCATACGGAAAACATTGATCTTTCGTTTAGAAATAGTTATATGATTCTTGCTACTAGCATAAATAAGGAGCAATGTCAGCTCTCTATAAGCCTGTGGCATGATTTAGCTTTCTATTCCTCAAGAAATAGTACTTATGAATATGATTGAAATTTATATTTCACTATCAACCGCAATGGTTTCCTAGGTGGTGAATGTGACTTTAAAGTTTAAAGTGCTACCATTTTTTATCTATACCAAACTTAGCTTGTTTATGTAGTAACTTTGAGGTGTATTCTGGTCTGACCTATTGTAATACTGTTTTCTTTTATCAGTATCCAGGCACCTATCTTAGTAAATAGAGGCTGGGTTCCTCGTAGTTGGAGAGATAAATCCATAGATGCATCACGCAGTGACGAGGAGCCTTCAAAGCCAGTATCGGTATCTTCTCCAAAGAAAGAAAGTTCATGGTGGTCAAAGAAGCAGAAATCCATTGAGGTATTTTCTCAAGACACTGGAAATTCTTGACCGATTGCCAACGAGTCTTTCATAATTCTGCCAGTGACCTTTTTCCTGCTTTCAGGAGCAAGTACCTGATGCTGCAGCTGTAAAAGTAATTGGAGTAATTCGCGGAAGTGAAAAACCTAGCATATTTGTCCCTCCAAACGATCCAAGCTCCTTCCAGTGGTTCTATGTGGATGTTTCTGCTATGGCTCATGCTTGCGGACTTCCAGAGCACACTCTCTATATTGAAGATATTAATGAAAATGTGAATCCTAGCAGTCCTTACCCTATTCCAAAGGATGCCAATACTTTGATTCGAAGCTCAGTCATGCCACAAGACCATCTTAACTACACTATAACATGGTATGTTCCTCAGTGCCTTATTATACTAAAGTTCATATGGTAGTTATATAGGAGTAGTTCTTAGCCAAATATTTCTTCTCTCTTAGCGATCCAGATCTAACGTTTGAATGTTACCTCAGGTACTCATTGTCTGCTGCTGTGACTTACATGGCTTTCAAGCGATTAAGGCCTAAAAAAGTGCGCAGATAACAATAAAACCTAATGAGTTTCATGTTGCTTATAAAAGCTGAAGTTGAAGTGAGGTACTTCAGAAAAACTATTCCTGCTGGACCGACCGAATTTTGTGCATTTTCTGCTCAGTTTAGCGGGCAGGACATGTTCATGCAGGGCATAATACATTACTCCATGCGATTGGATCAGTTAGATTCTGCCCTAATAGCAAGCGAATAAATTATTTGTTGAATTATTTTGCTGGAAATCCAAGTCCAGCTGTGTCAACCTCATACACATTTCTCTGTTGCCAGTGTGCATTGCACATAAAACTTGATCTTTCAGGAGATGATAATTCAAGTTGGCAAAATTTTCTCCATGTATCATGTTCTGTATTTGATTTTTGCTGGTATTCTGGTCCTTCAGCTATTAAATTCTGTGAAGTTCGGAAAGTGTCCTTTCCTGTCGCAAGTTTTTCATACTGAGGTTATTTTAGTTTTCTAAATTTTGCTTGTTTTATTATGTGAGAATTGACTACCATCCAAGTTTTTTTTAGTATGCTATTGTATCCAACTTACAAACCCATCCATGTTTTCGGTCAATTCCCTTCAAAAACATCAAAAACATCCTTCAAAAATAAATTGATTTCCATTGACACTCTCCCTGTCTTCCTTGTATTGCAGTACCTTGGCCGGCCGCCCTGATCTTGGATTCTTCCTTATTCATCCCTATTAAGTGATTTCATTTTGAGATTCCAACAAGAGTTGCAGGTAGGGAAGATCCAGAAGGGATCAAATATTTGGATACTGGAAGTTGTTTTGTGATGGGCGAAAGCTATAAAGGCAAGAAACCTGATTCTCCAAGAAGTCCTCGTAGCCACCGCTTCAGCAATCGCCGCCCTTCTTCTTCAGCTTCCCGGCTTTCTTAGGATTCGTGTAAAAAGAGTTCTTGATCTTGCTGTACGTGATGTTTGCAGTAGTGATCCTTACGTCGTCGTCAAAATGGGCAAACAGGTATATATTCACCTCAGTAGTCACATAATCATTTAAACTATACTAAGAATGTTATTTTGCCCTCTGCGTTTTGTTTCTGGGATCTGACATTGTTCAAAAGCATAGGTTGTCGTGTTTCACAAATAATATTGATCGCTTTGTTCAGACTGTCTAAGATCACGACACATTCAGCAAAGATGATAAAACGGGAGAGGCAGAATTTAGCATTACACCATTTTTTGAAGCCTTAAAGATGCGCCTCAACGGCCTTCCAAGTGGCACTGTTATTTCAAGGATACAACCGGGCAGACAAAACTGTCTCTCCGAAGAAAGTTGCATTGTCTGGACCGAACGCCAAGTGATTCAGGACATGATCCTTAGACTTAAAAATGTGGAACGCGGCGTGGTAGTGATCAGACTTCAGTGGATTGACGTCCCTGGCTCTAAGGGCTTGTCTAGTAGCTCTTAGACTACCTCTGGCCACCGTTTGCTCTTACCATACCAAACATCATCTTTCATAGTTTATCCATCAGGCTTTGCCAACAGCTTTAGTAATACCAATGGTGAAGCTGATCATTCGATGTCAAAGATCCTCTTGTTATTACTTATTAATGCGTCGAGTGATTTCAATAATGTTGATCATCACTTTTCGGTCACATATAGATATTATTCAGTTATATATTTCTTTTGATCGCGGGCATTTCATGTATGGAAGTTCTGGACACTACATGTCACACTCACACTGGTGCAATACAATTTATCATACATATATGCTCCGTTTGGCTGCGGAAAAAAAGTGAGAAAAAAAAAATTAAAAAAAAATTCTCATGAGAAAGTTGTAAGGAAAATTTGATCTCAATTTGTATTTTTTCCCTTACAATGAAACACATAATTTCATTTTCACTCAAAATTTTTCTTTCCTCTTCTTTTTCCTCGCAACCAAACGAAGCCTTAAGCTCTGGCGATTCACGACACCTACGACCAATCCCACGAACGTACTAGTTATCTATGTAGCACATTTGTTAGAATCTATCACATACCACGATGCAATCTTGAGCACAAAGCAAAGCCTTGAGTAGGGAGACGAAAAAGCCTTCCTGGAGGAAGACAACATCCGCATAGCAAGGACATTAATTGTTGAACTTCTAAATACTATCGTCTTTTTTTTTTTTCACGTTTAATTACCGTAACATACCACTATGTCCAAAAAAAATTAATGTTAGCACCAATAAAAACAATATTCAACAAATATCAAATGTTTTGCTCAGTTAACAAAATGAATTTCAAAAAGCTTATTATCTCCATATTCAAGATGGTTTATTGTGATATTCAGAATATTACTCAGATTATACTTATCCCGAAAGTTAAGAAACCATCTAAAGTGACTGATTATAGACCTATAAGTTTGTGCCCTGTCCTCATGAAAATCACTAGCAGAATGTTACTAAATCGTATTCAGCCATTTCTAGACCAAGTGATCTCAGAAAATCAAAGTGCATTTATAAAAAATCGTAACATTTCAGATAATATTATCCTTGCTCAAGAAACATCCTTCTTCATCAAAAGTCAGAAAAATCAGAAACAAGGTTTTGCTTCTCTCAAACTGGATATGAGTAAAGCTTTTGATAGATTGGAATGGTCTTTTATTGATCAAATGTTAACCAGAATGGGTTTTCATCCAAAGTGGGTTACAAATGTAATGAGATGTATTACATCAGTGAGTTATGAAGTTAAATTCAATGATCAAGTAACAGACATTATATATCCAGGAAGAGGGCTAAGGCAAGGTGATCCCCTATCTCCCTACCTTTTTATTATTTGTTCAGATTGGCTATCTTGGAAAATTTCGCAGGAACAGATGAAAAGGAATATTGATGGTATAAGGATATGTCGAGGTGCCCCACAAATTACACATTTGTTTTTTGCTGATGATTCCCTGCTATTTTTTAAAGCTAACAAGAGCTCAGTTGAATCAGTTAAGAGAATTCTTTCAGATTATGAAATCATTTCTGGTCAGAAAATAAATTTCAACAAATCAGAAATTTGTTTAAGTAGAAATGTGAATGCTCTGGACAGATTATGGATTACTACCACTCTGAATGTTAATGAAGTTGATCATCATGGTAAGTATCTTGGTCTGCCATTCGTTTATGGATCAAACAAATCTGAAGCATTCAAGTCTTTTACTGAGAAGTGTCAAAAGCTTACAGCAAACTGGTGTATTAAAATACTTTCATCAGGAGGTAAAGAAGTTCTTATAAAATCAATTCTTCAAGCTCTACCGACTTATATGATGTCTTGTTTCCA
>JAWWMW010001135.1:48444-63522 GCA_035048345.1 Echeveria elegans
TTTAGTATTATAGTATTCAATATTAGTTGTCGGGTAGTATAGTCTAGTGTTTGTCCGGTTAACGTGTTTCGAACCGGTTCACTAGCTAGTTGCGGGTAGTGTTAGTGGGGAAATACCCGAGTTTTCCCAACCGGAAGGATGTCAGTGTAACAACATTATTACACATGAAACTCTCTCAGGTTTTCACCAAGCTGGAGCTTGTCAAAAGTACATCCATAAAACTCACTCACATTTCAACCATGGTGAAACTCTATTGAACCATAGGAAGGCCACTAGAAAAACTTGTCAAACCGGCATCACTCCCAAAGCAGTAAACGGGCGCTTGCCACGCCTCATCCTCCAAAACAGCCCCAACCTCAAACGTCATAACATGGGCTTTCCGCCCGGTGTAAAACCTCCAATGCACAGGCCTTTTCGTCACAACATCTTCATAATACCAAATAAACCCTATTTTCTCCCACACATTACATAAAAATCCATTCACGTTCTCCTGCCCTAAGTACTCAGCTCCATCCATCCAATCAGGCCTCAAAATCCCAACTTCAAGATGTGCAGTTCGACAGGTTTTGTTGGCAGAATCGAGAGTGTAGAAAAAGGAAGTGCCGTTGTTCCATTCCAAATCGTATAAGAGGGAGTTGGATAACTGGTCGCGGATGATGTTGAAGTTGCGGCCTTTAGGGTAGTCGTACCAGAGGTCGATGAGTTGGAGGGAGTTGGAGTAATTCATGAAGAGGATTGAGTGGAATTGGTGTGGCCATGGGGTTGGGGTTGGGGTTGGAGTTGGCGTGGATTTGGTGGCAGTGGTGGTTGAGATGGAGATTGAGTGGAGGAGGATGAGAACTGAGATGATGGACATTTTTGGCAGTCTAATTTGCTTTTTCGATTGTTCCTCTACCTATATATATATATATATTTTTTTGATTAAAATATATATATATATATAATCGTTCCTATACCTATATTGTTCCTCTACCTATATTGAAAGCCGTTTACTCTCGTCCGTTATCTTAATCGTAGGATGTGTAAATTAGACTCGGGTCGACCGGATCAAAAAATTTCGGATCCATCCAAACCTAGACTGCAATTTTTCGGATCCTGTCCAATCTTCCGATTACCTCCTCAATTTTTTTCAGTTTCGGTTTAAACTTTAAAAAAAACACTCAAAATAAAATCGTATTTTCGGTCCCAACCCGGACCGGTATCGTACCGTAATGGTCCGTTCCTCGGATAATAAAACACTCAAATTCTGAACCATTGGGTCAATCCGAATGCGATCAATCCGTCCGGTCCGAGTCGACCCGTATGTCCATCTCTACTTAATTGGTTACCTCACAATTCTTATCTTTAAATTAAGTCATGCCATTTAATAAATTACATCATATATCACATAAAATATGTATACATGTGTCAGAATTGCATCAGCTGAAGTAATTAGGTTGACGGATGAAAATTATAGTTACAAATGTATCAAATTATGATAGTGCATCTGATTAATTTTTACTATATTAAATATTTTTTAATTAAAGATGACGGTGACAACACTAGTTTTATTAATAAGAGAACGGAAAAGCTCGAATCATGCATATTACACAAATGGATCGATTTGACTTTCAAGCGCCCACAAAGATTTGACTTTCAAGCGCCCACTAAGAACGCCAAATAGGTTATAAGCATCCATTGATCCTAGAAATATACATACATAAATTACAATACACTAAGGTATTCTCACAGCCCTTTAAGAAAATAAAAGAACAAGACACCCGACTTAAGAGTAAAAGTGTTCAGCATCCTTCAACAGGCATGTCATCTGAAAAAAAAATGCTACGTCTTCTCCGAAGTACCAAATCATCTTGAGAGATTGCGGCCAGAAGGTTGGTCAGGGGAAGTGGTTCCTCCTCAAGGCTAGGGCAGAAGAAATCAACTCACATTTTCTCCATTCGAATATTCCTTTTGACAGAAGAAGGGAGCTGACCACATCTCTTATAGAGATGATAGATATTATAGTTGTAAGCTTATGATAATGTTGCTTGGTTGAGCCTAGTAGGGATGTGTTGCGTGCTACGAATGCCGAAATCTTCATGCAGCCCACGAACTTGTGAATGTTAGAATTGAGAGAGTATGAAGAGTAAAACGAATGAAGAGAATGAGAGAAGAACAAAATCTGATTTATGTATTATTTCAAATGAGAAATTATAAGTCTTTTAATACTAAAAGATTCAAATAGCTAGGGGACTTTAATGCTAGACTTTAATGCTCTCATGTGCTCATAATGTTGTCATTTGATTTCTTCTTCATAATATGCTTACAATGTCGTCATTTGATTTCTTCCTCCTTATGTGCTCATTATGTTCCTGATTCCTCCCTTCCTTCCGTTCAATACTCTCCTCAAGCTTGACAGCCTGAAAGTTTCAAGCTTGGAATAAGGAAGACTTGCCTCATTAAAAATCTAAGTGTGAAAAACCTCATAGGATAAAATCATACTTAGGGAAAAAGAGTGCAACTCCTTCTGGCCAAAGAGATTTATGATCGTTAAATACTAGTGGTACAATTCTTGAATGGATGGACTCATATACCTTTGAACTTGCTGCTTTGGTAAAGATATCAACCAACTGATCTTCACTCCTTGTATAACATGGGACAATCACTCATTGTTCTATCATCTACCTTACTTTATGACAGTCAACTTCAATATGCTTGGTCCTCTCACGGAACACTGAGTCTGAAGCGATATGAATTGCAGCTTGATTGTCACGGTAATTGGTGTTGGAGGCTCAATGCCTAGATCTTTAAGAAGAGTCTTGATTTATATGAGTTCATTAGTGAGATTCTTCATTGCTATATATTCTGCTTTAGCACTTGAGCATGAGATCACCCTCTGCTTCTTGCTTTTCAAAGTAACTAGAGTGTCTCCAATGAAAATGCAATAGCTCGTGATAGATTTCCTATCCACTCTATCTCTAGCCCAATCTGCATCGCAATATCCCACAATCTCAATGCTTCCATTGCATCTCATCCATATGCCTTGACACGGTGAGCCTTTGTGGTATCTTAGGATCCTCGCCACCATATGTCAGTGATGCATCTTTGGTGTTTGCATATGCTGACTCACCTGATTTACAGCAAAGCAAATATCAGGTCTAGAGATAGTTAAGTAAATGAGTTTACCAACCATCCTACGTTGGCTCCTTCTTCATTATGGAACTTCCACCTTCATCGCCACATTCAATCATCCTTCTCTTCTTTTCTGAAGCCTCTTTCCCAGCAAGATCCAAATCTAACATCAGCTTCCTCATTTCATTCGACACCTGCCCACAAGGAAGAGAATTCCTGTACACAATTGTACCAACAATAACCATAGATTTTTTCGATCGTAGAGATACCGAGCAAGATATGCTTAAAGTTGAAAATCCCACTTATAATTTTGGCACAAAAATTACATTTCACCCTTTTTCCATTGCGTAATACATCTGTTCCGTACAGCTTCATCAGTCTTGTTGCCTCTAATATTGTTCCTCCCACGTCTTAGCCATAAAAGGTTACTGTTATTTCACCCTGAAAGAACTTGATGAGAAGCCAATTCTTGTTGGTCAGGTGGCGTCGCCATAATTGCAAAGATAGACATTTTACTGGTGTGAAAAAACACCCCTAACTTTAACATAAAATTAAGGGTTTATTACCGGAAATCATCCTTAAAATACGAGTTTTTTCCAATAGCCACCCGTAAAATGGAATATTACCAATAGCCACTCATTAAAATATTTTTTTACCAATAGCCACCCATATAAAAATAATCACTTCAATAAACACCCACCCATTGGAAAATAATTCATAAAAAATAAAAAGAAGAAGGTTGATTGAAGAACAAAAGTATTCGTACCTCATTTGTATCTTCTCTATTACAAGAACTTCTAAACTAAACTAAGAACTAGAGCAGGTGTGTGGACTGATTTTGGAGTCTAAAACAAGTTTAAAATCCTTTCTAAACTCTCTTTTTCTAACCAAAAGAAAAAAGAACTCCTTGGAGCTTTGGGGTGAAGCTCCTGTTATAATGAGGTCCAAAAGTAACTCATTTCTCTTTTAATGTGAAATTCCAATCCTTTCATTTCTTGTTTTGATTGTTTCAATTGAAACCTCCTCATAAAGCTTAATCACCCTTGACTTTTCATTTCATATAGCTCCAAATAAATATCCATCTATCTGATTTTTGTTACACCAAAAATCAGATATAATTCTTGAATTATTTTGGTCCAATTGATTGTTTCTCGGTTTGGTTCAGTCAAGTTTCTTGGTTCACTAGAAAGGCTCCCTTAACGTTGTAATCACTCCTTGAGGTAAACATGAAAGTTGTAGTTCTTTGAGTCGTTTTCCAACGCAATTTGTTTCATCTCAATCAGACATCAGATACTCTCTGTGAAATTTTCCAAATCTCAAAAGGTCAAGACTGTCGGTTCAATCTGGGGCTTACTCGGTCGAGTAAGGGATTTGACTCGCCCGAGTAAGTGCCCCTGAGGAATTTACTCGATCGAGCTGCACTCTAGCTCGATCGAGTAGAACTTTGGCAAATTTCTCTAATTTTTGCTATGTTTTGCTTCAAGCTTCTATAATCAACGTAAGTGTAGCATATGACTAAAATTATATCATAAACGCAAAGAATATAACCAAATAGGTGTCCAAATAATACATCATTTTGACACTGATCAATGTATATCTCACTTGTAGGAATTTTGGATTACATGCATAGAGGCAAATTATGTGACGATACAACTCTCACAAGTCAGCTTTTAAAATATTAATGTAAATTTAACTTCCTTAGCATCACCGGTAGTATTTTTTCTAATTTCATTGAATACGTTCTAGGCTAGTCTTTTGCCGTTCACATAGCATCACTTGTTGGATTTTTGCTACACTCCCTATTTAAGAATACTTAACTTCATAAAATATTGGTTTTTTCCTCGGCGGGCATAACACTAGCCTAGGTTCTTCTATCAAGATTCATCCCCGACTTAAAGTACTCATGCAACTCTATCAAGCATTTTATCAAACACCTAACATGCATCGTATAAGCGTAACTTGAATATGTTTGTTGCAACCAAAAATCATTCATAAAATGAATGTAAAACTTATTCAACCATTCATGAGTACCCAATGATCCATTATACCCTTGTCATCAAAACAGCTACTCACTCATGTCGAGTGAGAAACAATACATGATTGATTGAAATTAAAAACAAAGAAAGGTTTAGAAATGCTCAGTAATGTTGTCGGATCTTCAAAGTGTAGACGCTTTTTCACGGTCGAGTAGGAGTATTAGAGCAGAGACGAGACTTGAAATGAAAAAAAGGCTGGTCGTATATGAGAAGGGAGGAGTCTCTCCCTCTGAAAATCTATGTCTTGCTTCTCAAATGGATTCTCTATTTATAGAGTTTCGAAAACCTCTTCATTTCCCTCCATTATGAAGGAATATAAATCCTTCAAATTCCTTCATAATATCATTTCATAAACTCGCAACATTATGTCTTGATAACTCTTCATTTCTTTGGCATAAATACCCCATTTAGTAGCCTCCATGAAGAGCAATTGATGGTTGAGTGAATGCGTTTTTTAATTGCTCGAAGTGATTTTCGGTCGAGCATAAATGATCGAGCAAAACATTCAATTCGATCGAGCAGCATTTCAGCTCGACCGAGCTTCTGCTCTCTAATGGTTTGACTCGGTCGAGACACTTCTTATTCGGTCGAGTCACTACATTCTGTTTGTCTCCATTCGGTCGAGTCACTTTTCAGCTCGGTCGAGCTGACCTTCTCTGTTAGTTCCACTCGGTCGAGTGGGATTCAACTTGATCGAGTTAACGTTTAATTCTGAGTGTTCACTTTGACCGTCCAATTTGTCGAGCACTACTCGAACAAAAATTTCCGATTTTCATCGATTAATCCGCATTTTTGCTTTGTTTTGCTCCAAGTTTCTATAAATGTTTGAAAGTGTATTTCATGTCCCAAATAGCAATATGAGTATAATATATGACCCATTTTATCTTATAAATAAAAGAATACAAGCAAATATGTGCGTAAATAATAGACATTTACGACACCAATCAAATACCCCACACTTAAGACTTATTCGACCCAAAAACCTAAGTTCTAAACATACTCTGAATAATTAAAATCTACTCCTAACTCACTTAGTATATGCATCAAGCCTTTAAACTCGTAGGCTATCCTAGTGGATGAGTTATAGTCTCGTGAGAGTTTTTAGAAAAATGAATACTCACAAATCCCAAAATAGCAATCATCCATTAAAACGTTCCCTTTTTGTAGTTTTCATGAGAAAACCATTTCATTTCACAACATTCAAGCACATCAAAGCATCGCTAATCATTCATGTTCTGAAAAACTTCAAAGATCACTCAAATCATAGTAATCATAAATTAGTCATAAAATGATTACCAATCGCTAATCACTCGATCAAAATCTCCACTCGACATCCACTTTAAGAAGCATAGAGTAAACATCAAATTCCAAAGAGAATCTTACCGAACTATTCGCAAATGCTAGCTAGGGCTAGTACATAAGCTTATGGTTTTGAGCTCGTGCTCAAGCATTAGACTAAACGCCATAATCCATAAGAGTAAATAAGTTTCGATATCGAAAAATAAAATTTTAATTTTTTTGTAATAGACCTATCATGCCTGCGTACGTAAATATAAGGATCGTCCCTTAGCAATTCTCAATGGTTAACACATAAATGTGGTTTCACTCGAGTCACGAAATAAACAAGGCATGACGACAAGAACTTATGTTAGGAGAAGGTTTTTATTATATCCTCAAAAAGTTTCTTATTTATGATTTTTCTCTCTCTATTGACACAGTTTTTTTCAAGGAAAAAATACTATATATAACTTTAATTATTTTCTTTCCTAACCCTCGGCAACTATAGAACAAGAGAAGCTTCGTCAAGTGAAAAATCAGCTCGACCGAGTTAAGTGTCACGGGATAGTCTAACTCGGTCGAGCAGAGGTTCTCTGTTAATTTTCACTCCTTCGAGTGAGAAATCTTCTGTTCATTTCACTCGGCCGAGTCAATATATATGCTTCGACCGAGTTGGGTCTATCTGTCTGATCAATTCGGCCAAATGGGAACTAATCGAGTAAAGTTTTTACTCAATTGAATAAAACAGTTTACCCCACACCTATCTCTTCAATGATTTTCAGTCTAAGCTAAGAGTTCTAAAACATAATTAAACACGTACATGCTTAGATTAACGTCCTGACAAGAACGCAGCCGAGTGTTCGTCAAGAAATACATTCGAGAAGTTCTTTTGTAGGATCCCTTCTCGAACGACATGCAATTGATCGGTTACTCCGGATTTGTTATGTTGAACTTTTCAATAAGAAAGCATTGACGACCTTCGTGATACATCTTTAGCTAGTGGTCATTAGCCTTAAATCGAGCACTCTCTTAGTTGATTTATTCCACATGTCCATTTGCAAATATTTTCAAATTTTCGAACGGACAAAATATTTTTGAACGGATCAAAGGGTCTTGATCTCTCTGTTAGATACTTCGACTTGTCCACTTGTTTGCATACGATATGGTGTTGCAATCTTTTGATAAACTTCATGCCTTCGTAACATGTTTAAATTATGGGTGTCCTTAGAGAGGGTTGTCCATTAAAACCTGATTGTAGAACACGAGATGTCGTCTTAGATGTTGAATTGTTGTAGACGACGAGTGACACTCGTGTGAAATTTTTACTTGTTCCGATTCAGCTATGTTTCTCCTGTATATTCCATCAACACCCAATTTATATAAATACGGCTCGTTCCAATAATATTTTCTTACCTTGTGGAGAAATTTCTTCTAATAAACGTACGTGATCTTGGGTCTCAGAAGCCCGCACATTAGAATATTGATGTTCTATCTTCAACGCGTGTTCTCGCATTCCATTTTAGGACGGGTGAATATGGATCTCAAAAGCCCGCATATCAGAATATTGATGTGTTGTGTGGATCTCACTATGGAAAAAAGGTCGCTTTTTTGCTCGGTAATATCTACTCATTGGACTGTAATCGAGGCCACTTGGTCTATTCTTTTTTGAGGTTTAGTCATGTATATGTTATGGGGACTACATAGCTCGGAGGAGGATTTGTCGCTTGAGACTTAAAGACCAAATTGTAAGTCCTTCGGGGGAGTGAAGGAAACTAAGGATGAGGGGATCCAGTGGTGTCCCCATGGTCTTAGGCGAGGAAGGCAAAGAGCGCGGGTGCTGGCCATTGAGAGTGCGCAACAAGATGTGCAACCAACAGCGCAATTGACAGGAAGAAATGCACAACTTGAAGAAGAGGCGCCTGAGCATATGGGTCTGACACCGTCATGATCATTTGGAGATGAATGTTCAATATTTCTTGGGCTATGGACTATATCATGCTAGATGTTGCACATATGAAGTTGGAGACACCGTTGGGTTGGCAACCGGAAAATGTCATACCGTCCGGATACCGCATGCGCCACGAGAGTTCCCACCTTAGTAGTGAGGATGGGAAGATGTGTTCGAATCTAATTCCCACGAGTAGTAAGCGGCTAGTGGCTTGCACGTTACTTTTGAATTTCTAGAACTTTATTATTCATATTTGTTGTACTTTCGTACTTATTCGCAATTGACATATGATTTGTGACATTTTAAGTGTTTTGTGCTACGTTTGGCTATGTTGCATTTCATGTTACTTTAATATTGAGGTGATAATCAAAGAACGCGAGCTGAAGAGATTGAGATCCTGAGCAAGGTTGGCGCAGATGCAGAGAACACGTGCACAGAAGAGTTCAGACTGGATCTGGACTGGTGGACATCAAGACTGGGTCTTTTATCAGGAACCTGAGTTTGTTTATGATCTATTCACTAGAAATACTTAGCTGAGGTTTTAAGTGTTGTGTAAGTGATTTCCTATTAGTGAATTAGAAAAATCCCTCGGACTAAGCCTTAAGCTAAACCGAGTTATCAATTTCTGTGTCTTGTTTACTTTCTGTTACATCTCACAATCTTACTAATCGCGCATAATCTGAACAAATTACAATCTGAATCATAAATTAAATTGACCTAAATTAAATTGCGCGCAGTGCTTGCAATTTCAATTTTTTTTTACAGATTCATCAGCCATTTACTAAGAATTTCAAATAGATTACACCATGCATACACTACACCATTTGGACACTATTGCGACAGGTGTAACATGTCGCTTCAGACCGTTATACGTTGCTTAAAACTTACGCGACAAAATACGTGTCGCAAACGGTTTGTCGCATACGTCGCGTGGCGTCTTTCGGTTGTGACATGCCATTTTTAGCATGTCACAACATTCTTGCGACAAACTCGTTATAGCGTTGCAAGAACATATTGTTGCATACGATTCTTGGTACATAAAATTAATATGTTGTATAGAAATAATACAACACATTTGGTTGACTTTTAATGTGTTGCGTAGGAGTCTCTTTACCTATATATCATGTCGCCTGGGGAATAATACAACACATATGTTTTGTTGCTTGAAAATTATGGAACAAGATTATTTCATGTTACATAGAAATGAAGGCACATGCAATAATACTGTGTTAAATATAATTATTTGTTTATAAATCACGTAATTATTAGCATAATTAATTTTACGATACTATTATCAGCTATTGATTAATCCAAATCATAATACATTAATCTTGTACTAATTTGAGGCATTTATACATGCCCAAAAGTTTAAACCTTTTGTGTCGAAGACACACAAAGGTAACCAAAAAACAGTTTCAGTACTTTAACTATTACATCAATCAACTAAGTTGTTCTGCACAAAACTTGCACCCTCGCTTTGTGCATTGACAACCCCACCAGTTACACCAAATCCAGCCTGCACCATATTCTCAATTGCCTTTAGCCTCCCTTCCATATTTTCTAAAGCTGCTTTTGATTCTGCTTCCTTAGCCTTTAACGCAGCATCAGATTCAGCCTTAACTCTTTCCAACTCAGCTCTTAAGTCGGCAATAGTTGGTCCAACTCGAGTCCTAGTTCGGCTGCTAGATGGTGCATTGGTGCCTTTGTATGCATTCAAGACGTCATTTATAATGGCATGCTGATCTTCATCCGGAAGAGGATCAAGCACTGAACCTTCGTCTCCAAAAGATCGGTCCTCCAACAGTACTTGAAGTTTACCCTTAACTTGAGACTGTCCAAATGCAAGCCAACAAACCCAAGTTATCAAAAACACTTAGAATAGATTGCACAAGAGCTGCACATTCTGCACTAGAGTAGCATCAAAGTATACATAACAGTATACATAACAGCATCAAAGTATACACATTGTGCAGAGAACGACTAAGATCAGCAAGGAACCAAAACAATTATAAGTTACCATCACTCAAAACTGGAAGTTCCTCATTACTCAAAACTCATATATAAACACGTCAGTGAAGTATTTTCAGTGTATATGCATATTCCAAATGGTGTAGTGAGAAAGATCAAACACTGAAAACATTTCAGTGTCCAAATGGTGCACAGTATACATACAACAAGTAACAAGTTACCACAAGATTATACATATTCCGCATCTTAACAGCACAAGTTACCACAACATATCAAACATGTTCATAAAACTTGGTATTAGCAGTTAACAGTTAAGATCACCAGGGAACAAATGGATAGATGTGTAACTTGGCATCATAAATAAATTGAGAGATGGGTTCAAACATACCACAAGCATGGATCCATTAGGATCAGCACCATAAGCTTCCTCAAATGCAGCAATATGCGGGGCGTGGTGATTTTCTAGCATGAACTTTCTAGCCTTTGCCTCTAGTGTTGTTTTTCCCAAGTGATGGTTGAGCTTTTTGCTTTTCCGGATGGTGGAACAGTGGACACTTCGGGACTGAAATAAAAGAAACAAATCAGTAGTGCAGAATACTATTTTCAAAATAAAAGACTAGCTAGTTTAAGTAAAAGAAGTAATGAGAAACAAGTTACTATAAATTTGGTATCCTTGAAATGTTCACAGAGCCATGCCCACTGTTCAGGCCTCCACGCAAACTCAAACGGGAGCTCGCCACCTTCTTGCTTGTAAAAGGCATGGCAATGACATTTCCAATTTCTATACCTATTCGCAGCCATTGTCCAAATGAAGTCCCAAAGCCAATTCTCTGTTTCCGGAAGCTCAAAATGAAGCTAAAAATGATAAATTAGTATTGCTAACAAGTATTGGAAAACACAGTTTATTAAAAAGTAGTTACAGTTAATGAAGCTAAAAAATGATAAATTAGTATTGCTAACAAGTACTTACGGCCAGATGGTTCATCATATCGTCGCGATGTTGCTTAGGCAACTCTTTGAATGTGGCAGCAAGCATTGGCATCCTATCCTTAATGTAAGATCCAATGTCATGCAGCAGTAGACTTCTAACATTTTCATTTGCAGGGATGTCGCGGGTTCCATGTTTCTCCACTTTGATCTTACCACCAATTGTGCGGCAGTACATTTCCAGCTTCATTCCATTAACCAAATGCCTCTGGTGTGCATTCTCTTCCACTACATTAAAGAAGATTTCAAATTAGTGAAGGTTTGAATTATTTAAAGCATACAATCTGAATTTAAAGCATACAATCTGAATTTAAACCTTACAATCTGATTTTAAAGCATACAATTCAGATTGGTCATACCTATATCATCGGCATTCTTGACCCTAATGCTCTTATATTTTTCTTTTAATTGCTCGCCTGATTGTTGAGGGTCAGCAGGCTGATGTTGCTCACTCAGAGCAGGCTGTTGAGAGTACTCTCGAATGGACGGAGGTGGAGGACCTCGCGACAGCTCTGAGAACTCCCTAATGGACGGCGCTGGGACTGGGTGGCTTGATCGCTGTGAATCAGCGGGACGAGAGCCTGATTGCAGAGGGGCTGGCAATGGGTGGCTTGATCGCTGTGAATCAGCAGGACGAGAGCCTGATTGCAGCGGGGCTGGCACCGGGTGGCTTGATCTTCCAGGAGCAGCGCGGCGTGGGCTTGATCGCTGTGGAGCAGGCACTGGATGGTTAGATCGCTGTGGAGCAGCGCGGCGTGGGCTTGATCGCAAAGGAGCAGGCACTGGGTGGTTTGATTGCTGAGGAGCAGCGCGGCGTGGGCTTGATGGCAAAGGAGCAGGCACTGGATGGTTTGATTGCAGGGGAGCAGCGCGGCGTGGGCTTGATCGCAAAGGGCAGGCAGCAGTGGATGGCTTGCGCTTCTTGGTAATTCTGGGTTTAGTACCTTGAAAAGTCCTCACACGAGTTCTTGGTGGTGTAGCTTCTTCATCACAACCCACTGAAGGTGGGGAGTTATTGTTTGTCTGAGGGTCAGCAGGTAGTAAATGGGTTTGTTTTTGTGGTGTACAAGGGTGATTGTTTGGTTGAGGGTCAACAGCAGTGTCTGAGGTTCCAGCTTCTTCAACAACTATAGGATGGGACAAGCTGGTTTTGGGTTTGTTCTTAGCCATGGCAAAGGCTCGCTTAAGTGCTAATCTAGTGGAACGGTGGGCTTTCATTATGGGACTTGTTTTTTTTGGCTTTGAAGGACCGACTTTTGATTTCACTGGTTTTTCATTGATCAAGCTGGACAATCTTTTCGTCTTCAAAGGAGCCATCGTCTGAAAAGAACAAATTGAAATTAACAACTGAAATTAAACTGAAATTAAACAGAACATTCAACATATGCGGCGAAATTAAACTAACCCTAAATCGAAAAATAGAACATTCAACCTTCAATATTCAACAGAACATTCAACATTAAACCGAAAAACAGAACATTCAACAGATCTATGACGACTTAACAATTAAACTCACCCTAAATCTTAGCGGCGTGCGGCGTGCGGGGAGATGCGGGGAGATGAGGTGAGGAACGGTGAGAAGAGCAGCTGGTGAGAAGCTGTGAGAGAAGAGGAGAGAAGAGAAGTGGAGTGCGGTGAGATGCGAGCGAGCGAGGAGAGAAGAGAAGTGAAGCGGTGAGTGCGGTTGAGAAGCGAGGAGAGACGCGAAGCGGTGTGTGCGGTGTGAGATGTGAGTATTAGGGTTTTGGTGGAGCGCAGCGCTAAGTGTGAAAAGTGAGCGGTGAAAATTAGCTCACTTTTGGGTCCCTCCCAAGTCCCAATTTTCACTCCCTCCCAAAGTTTCAATACAATTCTAAATTTCACATGTCTTGACAAATTTCAAAGACAACAAAATGAAGCCGAAATCAGCTAGATACAACTCTAAATTTCACTTACAATTTCATATATCAGTTAACAACTCACGAACAAAAAAAAGTTTTACAAATATCACGAAAGCTAATGATAAGCTGCTTGTTTACTTGACTCGGTAACCACTCTCCATCGACCGAAGTGCATTTTTGGCCTTCATTTCAAGATCTTTTTGTTCCTGAAATTTACATAGAAAATCAATGCAATATCCATGTAAACAAAGCATATAAAAAGTATCTAAACGAAACGAAAACATATCTAATGTGAGCACTAAACGAAAACATTATAACCATATAGACATAGATACATCAATAGTACAAAAACCAACTAAGCAAAAGCACTGGTAATACCTTTGTTTTAATACCTCTAAGTCAATCACATGTCTAACTTTAATTTCCTTCATCATCTTCTTCTCCTTCTTCAGAATAAGCATTACCAAAGTCATCATTTAGACATTGTGATGGAATAGTGTGCGGTGCAAGTTCTTGATAGACGACTTCATGACGATCTAATGCATTATCACTATATATCCCCCTGTGCGACACCATTTGGACAATTTTCCAATTGTCACCCAAAACCGGATCATCCAAATAAAACACCTGACGTGCGGTCGTTGCTAGGCAATATGGAGTGTCTTTATAATAGCTACCGGATGTATCTACCGAGATAAGTCCATATCTATCTGTTTTAAGTGTCGCATTCTCCAATGGGTCATAAGTGTTAAACCATCTACAACGGAAAACAACAACGGGCATGTCCATGTTGTATTTCAACTCAATAACATCTTCCAAAACGCCATAGTAGTTCAATCCTCCCGCGTCCACCATTATGCCACTGTTTTGTGTTTGACGATTTTGATCTTGTTGCCAAGTCACAAAATTGATCCCATTGACTTCACATTTCGAATAACAACGATGACCTAGTGGTTGAAAGGCCAAGGAATACAACGGGGACGATTTTGAATACATTGGATCCATACCTTCCATGCTGTCAATCTATAAGAAAAAGGCATGATCATATATAACAAGTATAACAAAATGAACACTATAATGAAAAACATCATCAATGATGAAAATGCACGTACCCAATATAACAAGTATTGGGGAAATTGCTTTATGCGTTCCTCGTTAGTGCTATTTGGAAATTCTGCGTAAAATTGTTTCTCATGCTCGTCCATGAAATATCTAACCTCCTCGCAATTTTGCAACACACACCAATGAGCTAAGTCAATTTCTTGTTTACTCAACCTTGTTCGTCGTAAGAAACTACTAGGCTTGACAAGATTTGAGTAAACGGATATATCAAAGTGACGGTCATCAACTTGCAGGGGGTCATCTTTATTTGCCAAATACAACTTACAATACCCAACACATTCATGGACTAGGTATTTTTCAGCAATGCTCCCCTCTGGGTATCGTGTATTTTTTATCATCTTCTTGTATGCACCCAATTGCCTGCAATTAAAAAGAAAAGAGATATGTGATATTTGGGTACTTATTCGAGCTTAAATAATATTTGTACGTACCTCTCAATTGGGTACATCCAACTATAGTGCACTGGTCCTTTTAACAATACTTGATCCGGAAGATGGACTAAAAGATGCACCATTACCGTAAAGAATGAGGGGGGAAATATTTTTTCCAACTTGCAAAGTATCACCACAATGTCTCTTTTCAACTTTAAGACATCATCCGATTTCAACTCCCTGCAGCATAGTTTCTGAAACCAAAATGATAGTGCTATCAATGGTTGCAACACTGGCGGGGGTAAGTATGGACGAATAACAACTGGAAGTAATCGTTGCATTATGACATGACAATCATGAGTCTTCAATCCAATAAA
>JAWWMW010001135.1:87784-103789 GCA_035048345.1 Echeveria elegans
TTTATTTATTTTTAATTGAAATCTTGACTTTAATCGACTCCTTTGGTTTGATCTGACATAATTTAAAAAAAAAACTTGCAATTTTATTCAAACAGAGCGAACTGAGTACCATAAAAGGTCGACGCATTTGATAATATTCTTTTTGATTTGCCAAAAAAAATTATTTTTTTTGGCTGAAATTTCTTACTGAATTTGATTTTTCTCGCAGAATTATCATAATATTGGTTCAGATGTGCAAATTGTAAAGTTTTTACTGTCAAATATAAAGTTCACTTAGGCTCCGTTTGGTTGCGGTAAAAAGTGAGGAAAAAAAATTTAAGAAAAAAAAATTCTTATGAGAAAGTTGTAAGAAAAATTTGATCTCAATTTGCCTATTTTTTATATTTTTTTCCATTACAACCAAACACATAATTTCATTTTCACTCAAAATTTTTCTTTCCTCTTCTTTTTCCTCGCAACCAAACTGAGCGAAAAAAAGTATTTCACAATTATGGTAATTTTGGAAGCACTGAACTCAAATAATTCTGACTGTTACCAAAAATTTTAACTTATCACTGATCATCAGTGTGCATGTGGTAACTCCACTAATGTGTATGAGTGGATACGTAGATTAATTGACTAATATTAATTAACATCTGGGTTTTTCCTATTAGGTTATTCTTTTTTAAAATATCAAATCTTTTTTCTGCCACTAGAATTTCTAAGTTGTGATGATTTAGACAAATTTTATAAGTTATTTTTTTCTACTACATGTGCATCCATCCGGCCTGAAGATACAAAGTATCATGAAAAGCTTTCATGAAGATCAAACTTTCCATTTTATATTCCCAAGGAATAGAATATTTATTGCTCGACAATTTAAATATTTTGAAAAGAATGAATATTTAAAAAGTTTATTTCATAGATAGAAATTGCGGAATTTATGCTCCATTTATATTTTGCATATTTTGTTCCTTATATAATTAGCTGAAATTGAAGGAAAGAATTTCAAACTAATTCTCTAGCCCCAAAAATAGCCTTTTTCGAAATGTCATCTCTATAAAAATAAACAAAGTAAAAGATGATGTATTTCTAATTACTTAAAGCGGCACTTTCAAATGAGTCATTGTACTATTTTTAACTTCTTATCACTTATTAGGAAATTAAACTGATTAAATTCTGCCATTGATTGAGTATTTCCTTATGCTTAAATGACAAGAAACATCCCCACTATATTCAAATCCATTTGTTTCCATTTCAAGTGGAAAAATGTGAATTTTTGAGGCAGCACGAGTTGGAAGAATTTATTGACATTTGGGTGGAAAATAATGTCACCAATTTTCATGGGAATTTCACGGCACAAGAAAACATATACAAACATATCATCTCTCATGGCGTGCAACTGATTGCGTTGAGTGTTACAAATCACAATCAAACAATTACATAAGTCAACACAAATCGAAACACATAAAATAGTAAGACTTTAAGGTGTCTAAGTTCACATCATCAAATCCGCCAAGTGACTCGTTTGTGATTAACTGGAATCAAGATTTGATATTAAACAATTCTTGTCTGATCTTCGCCTTCGGCACGATCTGTTATTCCCAGTTCACAAAATTACGAGGAAAGAACATGGTGGATGTCATTGTCGACCGCAACATGATCATGAGTTAATTCTTTATATTAACAAAAATTATCCGCAACCAGCTAATGATAGCATCCTACCATTACCATATGAGTGTCAGGTGCAAGTTTGGCACACACAAAGATTGAAATGTTTTAGCGTCGACTTATTCATGTAATTGTCGTGTACAACAATATGTGCACTAAGTTTAACATTTATCCCACTAAAAATAGTCTTACTAACATGGAAACATGAATTTCAGTAACGTAGGAGTTTCAGATGAACCAAACATCAGTGGCGGATCCAGAAGAAATTATGACGACCAAATTAACATCATGAAAGGGTGAAGACGATTGCTATGACTCTTGAACAAGACATGTGACTGAATAACGGTAAATCCAAAGCTTTCATCGAATCACATTTGATCAGAAATCTCAAGAAATAAAATGGAGAAATGGGCCGCTTTACATCACACTCTAATGTTATGCTGGTGCCGGTGCTGTGTCAACAGAAGAAAGTATGGCAGGCCTGAGCTTACCGGGACAGCGTCCAGTCTTCTCGTTATGGATTGGTGCTATTGAACAAATATATGTGTGTTTTTTGAAGAAGTAAATTTTATTCGAAAGTCGTTTTCCTGTAAATAAATATTTCATAAATAAAGATTGTTTTGAGTTTGAGCTTGTTTTGCAGCATGTTTGGCGAGTGAATTTGTCAATTAGAGTTTTAGCAGACTGAGGTTCGGATTTGGTTTTGATCCAGCAGCTTCTCCCCTTTCTACAATGTGTGAACAAACCTCTTCAACTCCTCTCACGAATGCAGGTTGCTTTGGCCTTGACATCTGAATCTATTGAGGTGCTTAACTCTATCATTTTTTCCGCAATTACAGGTATAAATGCTCCACCGGGGTCACCCCTACCATCACCCTTTATTCTCAGTAGCCTACCCATGCCAACAACTCTCCATATAAGTCGATGGATTATACCATAATGCTTCGATCTTTTCAGTTTAAGTGTATTGCTTTTAGAATAAAGTTTGTGTGTGATTTGGGTTGTGTGGTTGTTTGAATGTTTGGAGTGAATTGGATTGGTTTGATGAGCCGAGATTTTGTTGTAAAGATTGGACTTTTATTCGTTTTGGTTTTGAGTATAGGGTGGGTTGAGATGTAGTTTGTTACTTGGAATGATTATGCAGATGGTGGTTGTGTTTATATTTGTTCCGCAAAGGTAATGGAATTTGCATCATTTTACTAAGTTGCTATACCCCGAAAGTGTCACTTTTATATATGATTTCAATGTGTTTATGGCTGTAGATTCTCAAGGTTGTCAATGATATTTTGGGTGTTGTGAAACGATGAGTGGAGATGAAGCAGAAAGAGAAGTGCAGTTCACGGAAGCATTGATCTTTTTTATTCTTTATACAACTGTGTTCTATTGTGTTATTATTCGCCGTTCTCTTCAGCTTTCCGGTGGTAGGGGCTAAATGGCAATTTATTAAATTTTAAGTTGTGTGTTTGATTATAGACACATTTTGATTATGTCGAGTTTCTGATTATTTGAGATGAACTTTTTTGGGGTCGGACGTCGTGTCATCGCCATCGTCACTTCCTATTCCTGCTGCATACCCCTCGACACGATGAGATGTTAGCCAGTCTATTATATAATGGAATAAGGATGAATCACCAAATATATTCAAATGTCAAGACCAAAGCGTCCTGCATTCGTGAGGAGTTGAAGAGGTTTGTTCACACATTGGAGAAAGGGGAGAAGCTGCTGGATCAAAACCAAATCCGAACCGCAGTTTGCTCAAATCCTAATCGACGAAATTCACTTGATTTGGGGATGGGGTTCGATTTGAGGACGGAAGAGAGTGAGAGGCGACGATGGCAGGGCGTAGGGTTCGATTTGGGACGGACGTAGAGTGAGAGCCGACGAGTGTAGGGTACGATTTGGGATGGGCGTAAGGTTTCATTTTTGTCCATCCCATCTTATTTAATTTACAAGTCATCCCAAACATGCTGCAAAATTAGCCCAGATCCAAAACGATATTTATCCCACATCACTTACACTACTTCATGAACTTGGAAAATCTACTATATATAAATCATGTCCACATATCCAAGTCTATCGGTTTAATCCTGTCGGAATAACGAGTGGCTCGCTAGTAACATATAATTAAAAATGAATAAGATAAATAAAAAATAGATAAGTAAAAGAAATGCCTAAAATAGAAAGTGGACAAACATGTAGAGGCTATTATTTAGCAACTTTGTGGTTGTCAATCACTAATTCTTGAGGTAGGAGTAAACCCTTTGTCCCTTAAAAAAAAAAAAAGGGTCAATCACTCAGTCTTGTTGCAGCCTTGCAGGCAATAATCAAGCTATGCTTTGTTGTCTGAAGTTCCACTCCCAGTGTATCTCTCTTCGTCTGATCCTCATTCTGCCATCTGTTACATGTCAATATAGCTAAGCTTTCTGGCAACCTTCTTTGCATGTCGGCTAATATTGTGTCCATTTCTCTTTTATATTATTCATGTATACCCTTCTTCCCAATCTTGCTCCATTAATCGAGATGTTGGGATTCGTTAGCATTTGAAATATAAAATAATAATAAAATAAAATTTTACGATTTATAGTGGACGATACTGTGCGAATCAACATTGTTGGTTACCACGAGTTCCAGTTTGTGAATCTGATCTCCTCTATTGATGTAAGCGTTTGTAAAGTACAATACAACATTTCGCTAAGCTTTTAGCTCTATTGTTTACACTCTACTCTGGATAGCTTGCAGATTTTGATTACTTTTTGTTCGTGGTACGATTATCTCTGTCAAAAAGCACCGTACGTCTTTCTTCTTCTTTTTTCCTTTTATAGCTCTGTTTGTTTCTTCATTTCCAAGATCAGCCAGTACTTGATCATTATTTTTCTCTTCAAAATCAGCTCTTGTTTCCATAAAAATATATTTGATTCCTTTTTTCATATATATATGCTAATGCATGAGATACCTTCCATGTACTATATCTCTAGGCTGTAGCATAATCTTATTTTCTTCTTTAAAGTATATATCTTGGAATAATTGAATAGGTCCTTAAGTCTCAGATTTGTTGTCAGCACAGAATGCATCTGCTGTAATCCCTGCTCTGATGAAATCCTTGGCAAGTACTTGAATGAAGTTTTATACAGCACTGCTGCACACTCATTAAAAGCATTAGTTGAGTGTTTGAAATCATCAAAATATGGTTCCAACAGGAGAACCTAATGTAAAAGAATCTAGCAATATGAACCTACAAATATCATGTTTTCATATAAAAAAAAAAGGAATAGAAAGAGCATGAGCGGTGCATGGGTTGTTAGATTAATATAAATACCTCTTCATCATCCTAACACAGTTAGTTCATTCATCCCAGTTTATACAGCAACAAACAATGTCCTTGTCTGGAAGCAGGCCGTGACTAATGGTGGGCCTATCACACCCATCTCTGAAGCATCAGTTAACCCCTCTGACCCCATACCCCTCCACCGTGGTGACTACTAATAGGCCTATCGGAGGGGTATAGGGTCTGCCGGCAGGTTAACTGCTACTTTAGGAAATGAGTTTGATAGGCCCACACGTAGTCACCGCGGGCTTCCGGACAGGATATGCCTCCGAGCTGGAGGAGGCTCATTTATGGGGAACTGGATACTGCAAAGTGAAATCTCCTTCCCGGTGACGCTCGAAATTCAGTTCGCAATAACCTTAGAATATAAATCAACTATTGTCTTCATAAACTATTTTTAGTCGTTGCGAAATGAGTTTCTTGGTTTACAATGGACAAAGATTGTGTTCATGGTGTCTTCATGAATTATTTTTAGTCAGCTTCACTAAATCACTACTATTTGTACACAACTACAGGCTGCGGAATGCTTTAAAACCATCAGAAGTGGAGCTTGTTCTTCTGTGATCTAAGCATTCTTATCTTCCATTTGGCTGAATATGGGCTGTATTTTTGCTGTTCTGTATTTGTCCTCTGATGTTCTGTAGCAATTTTTTGTTCTGAACTGAATTTTCATGTTGTCAGGAAAGTATTTTTCTTCTCCGAATTAATCGCTATTTTTGAAACATTTTGATCCTTGCAGATTTGGTTTATTGGTTTGCAATTTAATTTAGGGTAGTTTACTATTAATCACCCTCATATAAGGTCACTTCTGCAGTTCTTCTTAAACCATCTGTATATCAAAGTTAAATGTACCCTTCATACTGCTGTCCTAGAAAACTGCAGAATTCAATTTGTAAGTAACAATTTTCTGAAAACAAAAAATACAGGAAATTCAAATTTGTTAATTTTTAGTACATTGACTTTGTCCAAACTTCTGCCTCTCTTTCTGCTATAGATTCTTTTTTGTGCGACTCTAATCTGTCTGAAAATGATTAGCACTTATCTGGCTCTAAACCGGAGAAGTATAATATTGCAAAGGGACATATCCCTGAGCCAGCTTGCTAAACACAAGTACTTCTTTCTTGCTTATTGTCTCCATCAAACTTAAGTCATCACGCTGTTCATCGATATTCGAATATTTAAGATAATCTACCACCTCCCACGTCGTATCCTAAATACCTGGCCATCTGATCCAGTGATCCCAAATCCCCCTCCCATTTAAAAAAATGTAATTGTAGCGCATGTTTTAGTTTGAATCAGATAAATGAGAGAAATTTGACTCTTTATTAGAACGGCCGTACATGTTCCACAAGGGTTAAAGACTAATGTGTTTTTAAGTTCACAAACATTTTCCAGGTGAGTTCACAACAAAGCATTCTTAGAAGCGCTCCCATTGTTCCGCAAAGAAGAAGTTACAATGGGTTTCTTGTCGTTCTTGAAGGTGGCATTGATGCCGATCATCGAGGTACTTATCATCAGTACATTAGGAGCATTTATGGGAACTGGATACTGCAATCTCCTTCCAGCTGATGCTCGAAAATCGTTGAACAAGGTTCATAATTTTACCTTAGTACTCGAAGTCTACTTTTTTTTTTCTTTGAAACTTTTTTCAGGCATTGTGAAACGAGTTTCTTCGGTTTTGGGTGGACGCAGATTGTGTTCATGGTGTTTACTCCATCGCTCATGTTCGCTAGTCTAGTCAGAACAGTCACGCTAGACGACATAATTTCTTGGTTAGCTGAATTTTCCATGTCCTTAAATCTCATGCTGGTCGCACATCAGTCACTTATGCCCATTTATTCAAAATATTTTTCAGGTGGTTTATGCCTGTCAACATTGGACTCACATTCTTTTTCGGAGGAATCCTTGGTTGGATATTAGTAAAAATTATGAAACCAGAGCCCTATTTGAAGGGTCTAGTTATTTCCATGAGCGCTTCGGGTAAATTCTTTTTTGCCCAAGTTGATGCAGTATTTATCCTATGCCATAAGTAACCATTCTTGCAAGTGGAATAAGGTTATTTTTATCTCATCCTGCAACACAGGGAATTTGGGAAATCTTCTACTCATCATGGTGCACGCGATATGTCGTGAAAAGAAAAGTCCTTTTGGTGACAGGGAAGTTTGTCGCACCATTGGACTTTCTTACGCATCTTTCTCAATGGCGGTAAGGCCATTGTTACAAGTTACAACTGCTACTAAAGCTTGAAAAAACTTCTGTTCTCATTTATCACTTCTTAACTGCAGCTGGGTGGATTCTACATTTGGACATACTCCTTTTACCTGATAAAAAAATCTGCAGTCGATTACGAAGTATATAAAGATTCAATAGGGATTTTAACAAGCAAGAACGAGAATAACAACCAAAATACTCCACTTTTGAGGCCACTGAATGAAGATCACGTCTCTATAAATTTTTCAACATCAAGAACTTACCGGCAAGAGGACGGCAATTTTATTGTGAGTGCATTCGACTGGTGTCGCAACTAGAAATGTATCGTTTACTCAGCGTTAACCTTGTCATGAACTTCACTATTTCAGATCATGTCTCCACGAGCCATCCCTCCTGCAGCAAGGCCAACATTCTTGGACAAAGTGAAAATAATCTTATATGACACTGTTGAAGAAATCAAGGCGCCTCCAACCGTTGCAGCTGTAAGTTTTTCAGAAATAGTCATAAATACGGACAGAGTGCTGATAATGAAGCATTTTAATAGTTAAGCTCACGACAGTTTGCAGGTTTAGTATTTGGGGCTATTGGGTGGCTAAAGCACCTTCTTGTTGGTGAACAAGCTCCTCTCCGAGTAATCCAAAGCTCTGTAGAGTTGCTCGGGTACATACTGCAATAAAAGTTTTAACTTTTCTACAAAAGTAATCCAAATTTGTAGTACTAAAAATAAGTTCTTTTCAGGGAGGGTACAATACCTTGTATCACATTAATTCTCGGTGGCAATCTGATGCAAGGTACCTGACAAAGACAACCAAATAAATCACTTGAGAAAATTTTCTAAACTAAATTTGGAACAATAACTGAAATTTTATGTTTCTATTTTGAGCAGGTCTGCGTTCATCGATGTTGAAGGTACGGGTGATCATCGGGGTGATAATCATCCGATATGTTATCCTTCCTGTCATAGGCATTGGCGTTGTTCGAACAGCAAGCTCATACGGCCTGCTGCCATCAGACCCTTTATTTCAGTATATCCTCTTGATCCAATTTACTCTTCCTCCTGCTATGACTGTTGGTAAGTTACTACTATAACAGCAATGCAAAATTCTTTAACAGAAAAAAGCTACTACTTTTAGCAGTTTGAGTGATCTGTGAATTTTTTTTATGATGCAGGCACCATGACACAACTAGTGGATGTTGGACAAGCTGAGTGTTCAGTTCTATTCTTCTGGACTTATGTTGTTGCAGCATTTGCACTTACAGGATGGTCAACGCTGTATATGTGGCTTTTGGCTTAGACAATTCTTTACATGGTGTAAAAAAACAAGGCACTGTACACATCATTTCAAGTCTTTGAAATTCCTGGTTTTAAGGTCCACAACAATTGCCCATACCGATCCTCTACCCTTATATGTCATTTTATTGATATATAAATATGAGAGTACATTTAAATACTTGATTTCATAAGGTTGCACTTGCAGCCTATTTTGAGATTTCATAAGTTTTGTTACAAGCTACGAGAAGGACTTTAGAAAAAGAACAAATTACAAAAAACTTCAATTCGCATAAAATGCTGGCCAACTGAAAATCAGTAACATCCCAAATCCAACTGAATCAATCTAATCAAGATGATTTCGACTCTATTCAAAATCAACCACACTCCGCGCGCATCCACACAAAGCTTAACTTGACACTGGGAATCAAATATGTGACCAAGGAGCTGCTTAATTCAACAGAACAACATATCGAGAGCACACTTACCGAGCACTTAAGGGCTTATCATGCGAGGCTTGTTGCAATTTCACACTGACAGGGATCATAATGCCAAAGTGACATTCAGAGTAGACCGTCAGTCGTGCAACTAAAGATGACGACCTGAACAAGAGATACTATTACACTTTACACACAAAATCAAAATTGAAGTACCTTTCAGAAAATGAAGACGGGTGGAGCTATAATTTAAAGCTTCCAGCCAGCCACCACCTATGTCGCAAAGTCATTGATCTTTGGCCAAACATTTAAGCATGCGATCTCCCTGCAAATTCACAAATACATCCTAGAAATATTCCACAGACAAAACTCTAGGTGGTCATTTGCTCATAGCAATACAATTACTTCATATAAAGGGGGCTCAGGAAACAAACAGGCTTAATAGTTTAGCGGATTCAGCTCGAGTACAACAAATGCAGTTTCTGCTTCTTTCATTACTCTGCTAGACTGATCACCCCTTCCGTAAAATTAGTATACGAAGTATAGGAGTTGCACCTCAGTGACATTTTCAAAGGGGGTAATCTATGTGGGCTCAAAAGCATACTTTGTTACTATAAAAACAGGACTGGGACATGTAAAAAGGACCTCTGAAGTCTGAACTGAAGATTCTCAGACAAGGTAGTTAGTGAAATTGTTGGAACAAGGTGAGAAAAGATCAACAGTCTTTTAAAGACCTTATTCCAGTGCTTCTATAACAGCATCAACGACTTCTTGTGTAGTGCAGTCTCCACCAAGGTCCTTTGTTCGGTGGTTGCCTTTTGCAATCACTCGTTTCACGGCAGTTTCTAACTGGTCAGCGAATGATTCAAATTGGAGATGTCTAAGCATCATGGCAGATGACAGGAGCAGAGCAACCGGATTTGCTTTCTTGGCCTGAATGATTCTTTCGTTTCCCACATTCCCTGCTGAGGCTCCTTGCTCAAACACAGCATAATCAGGTCCAACATTTCCTATTATTATATCACCATAAGGTCAGTGCAAACTTCTCAACATAACTGTTGTATGCATGATGATAAGGAGAAATCAGACAAATTGCATCATTTCAATTTTCACTAAAGATTGGTGAGAATTCCAAATCTCGCAGGAACTTCATTAAACTGAGGTTAATTAGATTAAGTACAAAACGGGGTTTCAAAAGACTCATTAACGGGCACACATTGAACTCGTCATACCATCCAGCACATAAAGTTGAAACACAGTCCATGTGTTAAGTATTTCAACAACAATTTTATTTGCTAAACTAAAATACATTCCTCAGACAAAAGGATCCAAGTTGACAAGTATCCATGAAAAGTGAGACAGTGAAGCTGAATCAATAGCAGGTTCACTTACCTCCAGGCATAACTCCGGTACCACCAGCAATACCAGCTGCTGTGTTCGCGACGAGATTTCCATACAGATTGGGCGTTACCTAGAAAGTAAAAGAAAAAACAATAACTTCAGTAATTAGTTCAAAGGCAAGCTTCGTGACATATATTGAGCTTGTTATGCAACATGTAGCTTAAAAATATACCATAACATCAAACTGCTCAGGCTTTGATACAAGTTGCATGCAGCAGTTGTCAACAATAATCTCATTGTATTCTATTCCAGGATATTTTGCGGCCACTTCACGACATGATTCAAGAAACAAACCATCTGCAAGCTTCATAATGTTTGCTTTGTGGACAGCAGTAACCTTCTTTCGATTGTTCACGTGGGCATATTCAAAAGCGTAATTCGCAATTCGCTCAGAACAGAATTTTGTAATCACCTGCAGAAAGAACAAAAAACATCAGCCACCATCAATAAAACAAAATCTCCCCTCTAACATAATACCAGCCTCCGACACTATGTGAATTCTAAATAAGCAACAAAGAAATACAACTAGATGGATGTCAACACTGAACAACCTACACACCTCAATTTAACATCAGACTGAAACACAAATGTGTGATATTATCGCTGCAGCTACATCCCTTACAGGGTGAAACATGTTTTTTTTACTTACACTCTATCAAATAATCAATTCCTTTGTACCGATCCAACAAGTCAAGAAACCAAAAAAACAAGTTATTATAGCAATAATGTTTAGTATGTCAGCTTGTTCCTTTGAATTGAAAGGAAACTGAGCTTCACCGAACGACTAATTCTAACTGCAGCAATATTCAAATATCAGAATCCGATAACCAAATCTAACTCCGTGATTCGCTTATGCAGTTTTTTACAATTAAGCACACAGAATTTAAATTGAGGGATTGGGATGTGGGTCAGCCAAATGCAAAAAATTTCAAATCTCAAATGATGCTTTTTTTGACACTTACTAGTTACTCAATACAAGGTTCAGTTTTTCCTTACTCTTTGTTGTTTTTCCTTACTTAATGTGGGTCAATTTTTCAAATCGTCACTTATTCCGAAAAGGCTTCAAGCTGCCCAGGATCTTAATCCTATTTATTCAATATAAATACTAAAATACAGCTTTGAGCTAAACAACAGAAATTTAAAGATCAAAACAAGCAACAGCGGAGAAATGAATCAAAACCTTAAGACTCTCAATGACGCCTGGCACAACCTCATGCTCCAATCCAGCATACTCTCCTTCAGTATTCTCCCTAATAACCACAACATCCACATTCTCATACCTACTACTCAACCCGGGCAAATTAAAACAATTCACAACCGAAGCATACAAATCCAACTCTTTCCTCAACTGCACATTCAACGAACTAACACTACCACCCATCGGAGTAGCCAATCCACCTTTCAAACAAACTTTATTCTTCTTAATAGACTCAATCACCTCGCCTGGGAACGATTTCATGTGTCCACTGACATCGAATTTTTCGAAGTGGATCGGAACCTGCATGGCGGAGATGACTTGCTCGACTGCGTTTGTGACTAGGGGACCGATTCCGTCGCCGGGAATTAGGGTTATGGGGATAGGGTTGGATTGGGTCGTGGAGGTCATGGATCTGCTGAGGTAGGGGTGGGTGATGAGTTTGCGGAAGGATGGAAGTGATCGGCGGATTGACATGTCGTCGTCGTCGATCGGTGAAGGATTTGTGTTGAAGACAAATATTGAGATTATGTAAACCCTAAAATTATTAACATTAAGCTAATATTATTAGTATTAATTTATATATATAAATTGGATTTTTCGGTTTTAGTTTACATATTTTATCACTCGGTACGAACAGGGGCTCAATCGTCGGAGCTTATCAAGATTCTAATTTTTTTTCTTTCCGTTTGATAGTTGACACAATTTTTTTAAAAAAAAGTTATGTGAGATAAAAAAAAAGTAGGAAAGTGAGTGAACAGTGAATAGATTGGAGAGAGTGTAAATATGAGAGAAATTTTTTTTATTTAAGTAAATGAGAAAAAAATTTAGGATATTAAAAAAGAAAAGAAAAAGAGAATAAAAATATGTGTTTAGCTCATTGTCTTGAAACAAATTATTGAGTAGTACTAAAATGTCTCGGAAAGGCAAAAAAAAACAACCTGAAATACATGTTTGTCACAAGTGAGAGATTCGTGGCATAACTGGAAAATGAACTTAGTTAAATTGTACTCTGTCTAGCTAAATCGAGTCTAAGTAAATAAGGATACGTTGCAGATCCTACATATGCATAATTTTGTACTCTGATTACACTGCTTATTAAAGACAACTCCGGATCGTAGTAGAAAGTCTTTGTTTCACCAATGGAGTCCACGACTAGAATACCACCTGCTCTTTTACCATTCACTACAATATCCCTCTTGTTCTTTCCGGCCACGTACGGACTCTGACTCCCCAAAACATCCTGAAAATCATCTGGTGATTCGTTAGAAATGAAAAAAGCTATACACTTCACTAAGACTGGCGGATATTTTTAACGTGGAGAAATGAAAAAAATTTCACCATTGATAATGCTATCCAGTAGAGACCACCATCTTTGTCGTAATGTATAGCGTCAGGCAGTCCAGGTAAGTCTTCGGCGAATTTCTCCACCTTCCCTCGCTTCTCGCCTTTTATGAAATATTTTCTGCACCTAGCCCTGGCAAACCAAGAACTCATTTTTCTTCGAACAAGTTCATAGCGAAAAAAATAAAAATAAGAAGATGTATGTGATGCATACATGGACGTTTCGCAGAAAATGAGAGCTTTCTGATTCGGCATCATAGTCACTCCATTAGCAAAGTAGAGGTCATTTAACAGCACCTTTGTTTCATTTGTCTTTGGATTGTAACTCATGAGTCTACCATAAGGCTTTCTTTCAAGAATGTCCAAAAGATGCTCGTGCAGAGCATACTTGTATGATGCATCTGTGAAGTAAATCATTCCATCCTTAGCTAGCGTCACACCGTCCACAATTTTAAATTTCTTCCCTCCTGCTTCGGTACACAAGACCTTAAACTTCCCGTCGTCCAAACTCACATCCAAAAGTCCCTATACTTTTTTTCATCAGAAAAAAAAAAAGAAAGAAAAAGAAGTGGAAGCCGAAATTGAGCAGCAATAATGAAATGGAATCACCTTGTCCGCATCAGCTACTAGCAAATTTCTCTGATTACCCATAGTAAGTCCTAGAGGCCGTCCTCCTGTGAAAGCGATCATTTTAATTGTCGTCTTAGATGGCACGGGGCTCAACGTGAATTGTTTGATCTCTCCACTGGCACATCCAGTGTAGATAACATTCCTTTCGGGGTCATGAACTAAATCCTCCGGACCCAACAGTTCCAACAATCCAATAATCTCCATATGGACCAGCCAGGATGAGAGCTTTCTTGAACTATTTAAATGGACCGGGATGTGCAACATTGGATCCAAGCTAGTTAGATGGTAAAGCAAGACGGCGGTAGAAATGGGAAGTAAAATGCCATGCATGGAACGTCGAAACCATGTCCATATGGCTGATGTTCTTGGATTTTGCTGCAAAGGAGCATCGTTCATTTTGAACAAATGGGTTTAACTTACAAAGTAGAACTTTGATTTCATACAATGTTGATGTTCGAAGATACATGTAAAGTGTTTGAAATCCTATACTGGAAAGATGCGTGTTGTTTAGCATTGCGTCTCTCATTTAATTCTGGAACATGCCATTCATATGGCTTCAAGGTCAGGCTTTTCTGTTGTTGGAATTCTTCCTTCTCAAGCTGGTCACAATTTCCCCATTCTTGCTTGGAGTAAAAGTTTTATGTAGTCTTTTTTTAGGAAAATATTGTGTAAAAAACATAACAACAAAAAAAATCCTCGACGCAATCTCATAATTAGCACGTCCTCTCCATTTTATGCTTGATTTTGAGGATGTTTGAAGGAGGTGCTCATGGAGTAGCTGATGGAGCACTCTACCGGTGCAGATGCTCTAAGGGTAATCCATTTTTATGTTCATATCTATGCTATGCCTAGTAGAGAATATGCATGAAGCTGGAAACACTAATGATCTGTCAGTGTGTCTCCACATTGGCGATTTCTTGGTAAAAATATCCTGCCATCCCATATTTCCTTGTCTCTTCACTAGACTCATTTTTACACCCATATCGCACACGACGAATTTAATTTTTTTACACTTTCGGTCAGAAACGTCGGTGGCCGTTTCCTTGTCTGCTTGACGTGGGAGACACGGAGGCTGCTCATGTCTATAAAACCTGTGTAGGTTTTGGCATAAATTTAGCCATGAATTGAGATGAGAAAAACTTCAAAACAGAACGAATAGTTAATCTACTGAAACAGACAAAGGCCATTTTAAATATCTGATTCATTGTCTGGCAAAAAAAAATTAAAATTACCGTCTCTCTCCGATGAATTAGTACGAAATGCTAAAGAATTTGCATCGTCTCCAATGATCATAGATAAGAAATGCCGTTGGAAAGTTGTGTGAAGAAAAAATTGTTCGAGTCCAAAACGACGTAGTTTTGTGGCAAAGTAATTGAACATCTACTAACGCAAAACGACGTAGTTTTGAGTTAGGGTTTGACATGAGACAAAACGACGTAGTTTTGTTTAAAGAAAAGAGATAAGCTAATGTGTTGCTTGCTGGATGTAATCATATTGATATATGATGTATACATTACAATTGAGTAGTGACACCACTAAATGGTTAATAACCAATATGAGTGGGTGTAATCGGAATAGATTTACGAATCGTGTTCCAAAGTGATTTTGTATCACCTTAATTATTTAGGAATTGGATTGAGTATCCAAGGATTATTGTGATAAAATCCATAGTGCGCTATGCGATTGAAATTTCGTGTCAATGAAATATAGAACAATTATTTTGTGACTATTGCGAGTACAAAATATTTTTAACAAGTTTGGGCTTTTAAAGCCTTACAAGTTATAATATTCAAATGAATGAAGAGAATCCATGGAACTTAAGAATCAGAATCTCAAATGAATGAGTGCAACATGTCTTAGTTCATGCTGACCACAACAAATGTCGGGGTGCCGTCCAACAGGCTAGTTACCATTTGAATATGGTGACTATTAAGGTTTGAAGAGGATAGACCGGTCGCTAACCTGAGAGTTAGTAGAAAACCTTCATGAGAAGTTGTAAAGAGGAGTGAGTACGAAATTAGAAGTCGAGGCGAAGGAAAACCCAACCATGATGACTGGAGATCCCAAGAACTTAGTTCAATACGATAACCTAATTGATGAGACAGTGAAGTCAATGTGGGGGTCTCAACCCGAATGACTTGTCACTGTGAGGGCCTCAACCCCAACTCATTCCTTATTAAATAGTAACACTCGAACGAGGATAAACGTAAAGCTTTTAATGATTCTGAGAGTTCATATGTGTGAAAGTTCTGAACGGATAATTCGGGATTACCTCAATAGTGAATCACCTATATGAAAGAGAAGTGTGGTCGCATCAGAGGAGAACTATTAGGGCTTAGTTCTTTAGCAACTCTTGCAGAACCAGGGGGACTCATGGGCTAACCGGGTCCACCAATGAGAAATGACAGGCTTCCAGGGATATATTTGTGGGAGGTATGTATTTGTTTGCACAACACGACGAGCAGTTCAAAGACATCGCGTCTACTGAGAGTCAGTAAACACTACATATCTTTCCAACGGAAGGTTCAAGGGCGCTGCTGCC
>JAWWMW010001135.1:136611-158005 GCA_035048345.1 Echeveria elegans
GGATCATTCATCGTACGAAGCAAAAGGATGGGCATCTTCAATCCAAGTACGAGCTGATTTATGGCGCGAAATCACAAACACTGGGTCTTCCGGAGCACAATTTGGAGGAAATATAGATTAGTTGTACATTTTTGATATTGAGTATATGTATAATCAATTGGGTTATTCATTAAATGAAGCAAAATTATATTTTATTGTAATCAAAATTTGAATCCAAAAATATGTATTTTTTTAAATAAATCGAAACATGTCTATTTTAAATAAATCGAAACATAACGAATTTATGTATAATTGAAATATACGCAACGGTTATATTCAACACCGTTGCGTATATGCCATATACGCAACGGTTTTATAATAAACTGTTGCGTATAAATCAAATATACGCAACGGTTTGTAACTCAACCGTTGCGTATATTCCAACATACGTAACGGTTTTACATATAACCGTTGCGTAAATAAGAAACTTACGCAACGGTTTTCTAGAAACCGTTGCTTAATTTTATCTATACGCAACGGTTTCTATGAAAACCGTTGCGTATACTTCGTACAAAATTTTGTTTATTTAAATTCAAAGTTGAAATTTTTTCGTGTCCAAATAATACAAAAGTAATCTCTATTTATAGATCTCGAAAAATAAAAAATATTGGTATGATTTTTATAAATTTATTTTTTGGTATTAATGGATTTAAATTGAATATTTGAAATGTATAATAAAGGATAATTTAGTAATTTTGTACAATGTTTTTTGTCGTGGGGGGTGCGAATAACAGCTCCCTTCCACATTCATACACATCACTCACTTAGGGCAACCACACTATTGGATCAAGACTGTGAGTTAGGTTGGATCATCAGTTAGGCTGGACATCTAAAGGTTCATCCAGACCGTGATCCGAGTCACGACTCAAGTGTTAGTCTGAACCAATGTGTTATTAATTACGTTTATTTATTTAAAAATGTATATGCACAACATTAAATTATTATTTTTACATTATATGTAAATTTTATTTCTTCTATTTATTTTCTATCTTTTTTGTTATGTTTTTGTATGGTTTTTTGCTGTATTAATTCAGCCCATTAAACATTTACTTCATCCGACCTGTTTTGATCTTCCTGTTTGGGTTGTGAAACATTATTTTAAAAAATAATGAAGTGTGAAAAAATAAAATAAGATAAATGTAAGTGAGTGGAAAATAAAGTACAGTATGAAAGAGAGCGTTATGTGAGAGATAAAGAAGAAAAAAGACCTGTCCGAAATGAAACTAGAAAGGAAAAAGAGACATAAAAAATGAAAACAAAAAAAATAAAAGAGACATAAAAAATTTCTCATTATTATTGGTTTGAGTTTTATCAAGATCATATCATATATGACGTGAGAATATGTTTTCATAATGCTTATTTAATATGATATTTATTTATTAATATTAATCATTAATTATGAAATTTAATTAATACTTACACACACTTAAACGTCCTACTCTCTTTAACGTACTCCCTGACCTCTCACGCTTCATTCTCCACTCCAACATCCCAAAACTACCGCGGCCAACACCAAAACCGCCACCGCACTCATCGCCACTCCGATCGATCGATGGCCGACGACACGCTCACACAACTCCTCGCCAAGCCGATCTACTTAGCCGACCAAGTAATCAAAGCCGCAGCCGAATCAACCTCCGTCAAACAAGAATGCGCCGATCTGAAATCCAAAGCAGAACAGCTCGTCAATCTACTCCGTCAAGCCGCTCGTTCCAGTTCTGATCTCTACGAACGTCCCACTAAACGTATTGTAGATGATATCGTTCAGGTACTTTCCAAAGCCCTAACCCTAGTTCTCAAATGTCGCTCAAATGGATTAAAACGTGTGTTTTCCATTAATCAATCCGGTGCGGTTAGGAAGATTTCTGGTTTGTTGGAGAATTGTATTGGAGATGTTTCCTGGTTATTGAGAGTTTCCGCTCCTGATAGAGGTGATTTAGGTCTACCGCCTATTGCTTCCAATGAGCCCATGTTGGGGTTTATTTGGGAGTTGATTGCTGTGCTGCACACAGGATCCGCTGATGACAGGGCGGAAGCTGCCGCGTCGTTAGGGACGTTGGCGAGGGATAATGATCATTATGGGAAGCTGATTGTTAGGGAAGGTGGGATTGTTCCGTTGTTGAAGTTGGTGAAGGATGGGAAGGTTGAGGGGCAGGAAAATGCGGTGCGAGCCATTGGTTTCTTGGGGAAGGATGCGGAGACCGTGGAACAGATGATTGCTGGTGGCGTGTGTATGGTTTTAACAAAAGTGTTGAAAGAAGGTAGTATGAAGGTTCAGGCAGTGGTGGCATGGGCTATTGCAGAGCTGGCTGGGAGTTATCCGATGTGCCAGGAGCTTTTTGGGCAGAGTGTGATTAGGTTGTTGGTGAATCATTTGGCATTTGAGACGGTTGAAGAGCATAGTAAGTATGTGATTGTTAGTAAGACTCCGTCCATTCATGCAGTGGTAGTGGCAAGCAAGTCGAATGGAGAGGAAGATGCAACGAGTCATGTTGTTCATCCTGGTGGGACTAATCAAATGCCGAAGCATATGCATAATGTAGTTTCGAGTACGATGGCTATGAAATCTGAGAAGCAAGCAGATGGACAAAAGAATGCAATTTGGAGCAACCATAGCCAAAATCAGCAGTGTAGTTATTTTCCTGCGGGTAATGGGGCTAATAAGGTTCGGGAGTCTGAAGATCCGGTGACAAAGTCACACATGAAGGCCATGGCGGCGAGGGCCCTTTGTCTTTTGGCTAAGGACAATGCCCTTATGTGTCGGAGCATCACTGAATCTAGAGCGTTGCTTTGCTTTGCCGCTCTTTTGCAGAAAGGGTCGGAAGATGTTCAGTACAACTCAGCACTAGCACTAATGGAGATCACTGCAGTGGCGGAGAAATACACGGATTTACGGAGGTCTGCTTTTAGACCCAACGCTACAGCCTGCAAAGCTGTAGTTGATCAACTCCTAAATATTATCGACAAAGGTGATTCGGCCCTCCTTATCCCCTGTATGCAAGCTATAGGAAATTTAGCCAGGACATTTCGAGCCTCAGAGACACGGATAATATCTCCTTTAGTACAGTTATTGGACAGCAGCGACCACAATGTATCTTTAGAAGCAGTAACTGCGCTCACCAAGTTTTGTTGCACCGCGAATCATCTTCATCTCGACCACTGTAAAGCTGTCCTTGCAGCTGATGCACTTAAACACTTAGTCCAGCTTGTCTACTTTGGATCACAATCTGTCCAGACCCCTGCGCTGATACTTCTCTGCTACATAGCTTTGCATGTACCAGATAGCGATGAATTAGCCAAAAATCAGGTGCTCAATATTCTTGAAAGGGCGGAGAAAATGGAAAGGCCAAAAAACACAAACTGCAGTCACAATGAAATGATGGAGAAATTAGTACCATTGGCTAAGAGTAAGCTAGAGCTTTATCAATCAAGAGGTACACGGGGTATACAGTAGTCTGATTAAATACTTCGTGTTTCCAACTCCCCTGCTTTGATCTGTCATAAAAATTTGAAAACTCTCACTGTCAGTCTCATGGTAACGGTACTTGTGTTGCACATATGTAACTGTTCGGAGTATGAAATCATGCTTGGTTGGAAATTCTCGCAACCTTCCTGTGCTGTTTTGTATTTGCTCTGAAAATTTATTATTCAGTCATTGGCTAGTCCTTGCTACCATGCAAGTACAAGGCGTCTCTAAAGTTGGTTTTAAGATAGTTTCTGTAAATCATTTGCTCAGCATTATAGGTTTGATGCTTTTGGTCCTCACCTCTGAGGGGTGGCGAGAGAGTTGGCTAGTTGCTACGACGTGGATTGGCTACCCTTCTTAGCAACCCGTGCCTTTGTTGAGGAGAGGAACCTTTCCTCCACATGCTGTGTCATCACTCCGCAGAGCGAAGGCTCGCCTAGTCAACAACAAGCGTGGGTTGCGACCAGCGAAGATGTACTGAACTGGAGCATATATCAGAGGTTAACCTAAAGCATCAACAACCCAGTATTGCAGTGTCATTTTAGAGCCATCTTGAAACAAGCTTTAGAAAAGTGAATATTAGACACTGAGCTATTTACCATTTTCAAACAAGATGCAATCTTTTCATTTTACATCTTAAGAGGAAATCGTCATAAGAAAAAAAAAGTGACAAATCAAGATGAACAACCCTAGATGCTGCCTTTCAAAAGATGGTAACTTCTTTTCTGAATCCATCCATTTCTTTCCATTGTCTAAAAAAAGTGATGATTTGATAGATTTTGTGGTTAACTGCCGAAGAGCGAAGATTAATTTTCATAAAAATACAGCATGACTTTTTGCAGGTAAATATTGCTAAATGAATCATAATATGCTATTTTGTTGGGGGGAGAAGTCATGAAGTTCGTACTTTGTATTGCTTTTTTTTAATAATAAAAAATGAGCAATACAAAGTGAAAGTGCTACTCACTCCGTTCTAAAATGTTCTTCCTATTTTTTTGGCATTCGAAAAATTCTTCATACTTTCATTTTTTTAGTAATTATATTTCATATTTTTTTCACTCAATACACTCTCTTTCTTACTTTATTACTATATTCATTTTTCTACTTTTACATTATTTTATCACTCCCATAATTATTTTTTTCTCTCAATACACTATATTTCATATTTTATTACTATTTACTTTACTACTTTTTCTCTCTCACACTTTCACACTCACACTCTTTCACTCACAATACTCTCTCACACTCACATTCTGTATCTCAAAAATCATGTCCGCCTTAATATTTATGACACTCCCCGAGCATCATTGCAGAATTGCTTTCATTCATTTTAATTGCACCAAATCGGTTCAAGTTAAAGCTTAGGCGACAAAAACGACGACGTTCTGTCATTCTGCAAACCCTCGTTCTCGGCTGACGGCGGAAAGCAGCAAGGTCGGAGAGAAGATGGGAAAGAAGGATCTCGAAGACTCGGGGTAATTTATCAATCAATCAATGAATTCAATTCATGGCATCTGAAATTAGGGTTTGTAAGTCTCAACTGTGAAAATCGATTCATCAAATAGTAATCTTAAACTGGAGATGTTGTATGAATCGTTTCCTGCATTGTTCACAAGCTTTTGGATGCAGTTTGACATGAAATGAGAATTTGTTGGATGTTGAAATAAATTTGGCATCAAAATGAATTGATGAATTCCACACCTTCCGTGACTTGAAAATTATGTGACCAACAATGTTGTGGTTTTTGGTGTTTAGATTAATATAAGAATTTGATGGACAACATATCAGTTCTCATTAATGTGGCGACAATGGACTTTTGGATTGAGACATTTAACACCAGACCTGTTCTTTTTCTGATTGGGTTGAATTTTTAAACCTGTGCGGTGGATATATGGGATTGAACTTAAAGTTTTGTTGAACATTTGGAAGTTTTGGAGCAATCAGATGTACGCCTTTTTCAGGAATATGTGCGTTGATGTTTGTTTACTTGGGGTTTTCGTAAGCTAGCCGATAGGTGTAAATGTGCTAACATGGTGAAAAATGTGTGGGATGATTTTTTATGCAATTCAAGTCTGTGGAAAATACTTATGAGTTGCACCAGACTTGCTTGAAAGTAAATGTTACAACAATGAATTTCGGATGAAACTTTTTTTTTGATAGGTTGAATTTTTACTTGCTTGTGTACGGTGGATATACATTCAGGATTGAATTTGAGTTTTGAGGAGGACATGGAAGTTTCTGGAGCAATTAGATGTGGGCCTGTTGAGGAATACGCATGTCGGGTGTTTGTTTAATCGGGATGTTGGGATAGGTGTTTAATTGGTGTTTGTTTAACACGGTGAAAAATGTGTGGGAGTATTTTCAATTTTGTATGCATTCCAAGTCTGTGGGGGAGCATGTATGATTTGTGCTAGATTTGTCATGAAAGTAATTTACAATTGCTGATGGAGGTATAACTTATAAGTGTGTTTGACATATGATACGAGTTGTGTGACTAATATCTGAGTTATGATAACAGTTACTGATACTAAAATGCAATAGAAAGCACACAATCAGATTTGCCTCCCGCTGTGAATGATCCCTTATAGTTCAAATGAATCGGATTTGTTCTTGTATGGTGAACAGGAACACATTGGTTTACTCAAACAATAAACATTTACATTGTAAGGCGACTTGTGTTGACAATCGAATTTGTTAGTTGTGTGGTTTTCAGTAAATCGGCTATTTCCATTGATCAATCGCCTGGACCCAATCAATGAAAGATCATGTCCCAGCTGGTGGTATGTCTGGAACTGGAAGATACTTATTAAAGACTTTCTTGTGCCCACTACGATGGGAAACAGGGTTGTGGAGCTTTGTTAAATTATTCCCTAGTTAAAATAGTTAGGTAAACACTATATATTATATTAAGCATCTAAACTTTAGAGGGTGGAAATCATATTTTGCTCCAATGGGTGCTAGCTATCCCATTTTTAAAGACCATCTCTTCAACCCAACGTGACTCAATCTCACCCCATTCTCCTCACCTGACCTGAAGTCTCGTTTTTTCCAGTCACCTAAGTCAAATGTCAGCCCTGGTCGAACAATTCGAACGCATCATCTAAACAAGCAGCCAATTAAACCTCAATCCAGCTCCAACCAAACTGAATAGCAGCGTCCTCGTCGACAAACAAGCGAACGAGCCTGTTGTTCTTCTGATGAGGCCCTGACGAGACGAACAACCTCTCCATCGCAAGCGGCAAGCGCCACCTGCTTCGGCGATGAATCTCGAGTAGTCGTGTCGGGCGGAGGAGGTATTTGGATCTGGAAACGGTAAACGAAAAAAAATGAAAGCAGTAAACGACAAAAAAAAATGAAATAGCAAGGATGGGAAGAGAGTTAGATTTACCTGTTGTTTTACAAAAAAGTCATAATTTAACTAACTACATGGGTGCGTTAGAGAGCAAGTTCACTAAAATTTTAGTTAAATCAGATGCCAACTGGGTCTTTTTTGCATTGTGGGCTACTTTACCTCGTGCGTTGGAGTTGCTCTTATGTATTCAAACCTTGTTTTAATCCCAAGGCCGCCGCTAAGTTTCAAGATAAAGCTATTTACTTATGATGTGTGCTTACTGCCTCATGTTTCATATATATACACCTTTGATGGTAAGCTCCACAGCTAGTTAAAAAATTCATGCATCATCCACATCTGATATTTGATTGAAGGTGGCGATAACAAAAAATTTGACGAACTTCGGGTGTTTAAATCAAAACTTTTGTACTAGAGGTGTTTAAGTCCAAATTCGACGTATAGAGGGTGTTTAAAACTAATTTTCTCTTACCTATATTATGAATTATTTTGAGTTCAAAACCATGCAATTTAGTTTAGGCGTATGCCATGCCTATCATGCGTTTGACAAAATGTCTACTAAAATTGCATATCATAGTTTATTTTAGGGAAGAACATTAGTGAACCTAGTATATCTTGACTGCATAAGTAATATAATTCGGAGATAGATCGAAAGAAGAACTTAGTCTAGGGTTGAACCGAAATGAGAACCTATCATATTAAGAAGTAAAAATATTAATTTATCCAAGTGTAGTGGTGCATGAACATGATTTTTACACGAGGATGAAGACTTGCTTTTAGTGAATTCAGTGAAATTAGCAAACAGACGGAAATGTTGATGCTAAGGAATTTGAGTTCTACGATAACATATCAACAAATTGAAAGAGCGAGAATTGTATTGTGAATAATTTTTTTCTACGTATGTAATTCAACAGACCGAAAGGGTGAGAATTATATCGTCGTTAACATGCTTAGTCCTATACAAAAATCAACTTAACTTAACTTTATTTTATATTATATTATTTTATAACTGTTCAACATAATCCATGAGTACTATTGGTGAAGTTAGATACTAATCATCTCTTCTGGATAATTTACTTGCAACCAACATCCATTTTACTTGTGGCAGAAATTGAATTCGAAACCCCCAAAACCTAAAGAACTATTTAAAGTAATAATAGTTAACATAGCTAAATTTTCATTGTTCCTTTGAGTTCGACACTAGGTTACCCTAGTTTTATAAATTCTTTGACTTGCGTTAAAATATAATAACTAGCCACTATATTTACATCATGTCATGGTGCGTCATCCATGACAATATCATCATTGTTGAAGACTTGTTGATTGCACAAATACAACAAATGGTGCAACAACCTCTGAAGCAAAGACAAGTTGTTTAATGCACAGTACAACAACTGTTGCAACAACTTCTATAGCAGAGTATCTCAACATGAGATATGCATAAGGTAACAAGAGCTTCCTTGTGGACATAACCGATGACGACCATATCTATTGCCTTACAAATGTGCTTACCTTATCATGAGCAAGGACTCGCAAGGTATGTATGATACTAATGCACTTATGGTAAGTACATACATTGAAAGTGCTTTTTTTTGAAGAACTCACGGATTACAACGCAATAACTGGAACCATTGATCATTCTGAGTTAGTTCAAGACTTGCCGAAGATCTTCTGAAGAAGATGATTCAAAAGTGTCATAACAGATGAAACACTTCGTGACTTAGTTCAGGAAAGACTCAAGTCGTTGGAACACTTGCAGAAGGAAGAATGTTTGATGTCTTTATGCTCTAACTAAGAAACATATTATCACTATCTACTTGCTAGATGCAGGAGTGCATCAAGATGAATTATCGTATCCAGAGAGAGCATGAGTACTTACATCCCAAAGATTACCAAAAGAAATGAAGAGCCCAGTTGAGCATATTACAAGGCAAGCAAGTACTCTGACAAACTATGAGGAGGAGCTTCAGCAAGATCTACAAGTACTACCTAAGATTAGTCTATACATCAACGTAGATGATTTTGCCCTTGAGAAAACTAACCAAGAGCCTCACATTACAAAGAAAAAAAATGTCTTGCTCTATGAACATATTAATTTCAATTATCTATTGGCTCACACTCCATGTGAAGCAGTGTTGGAGCACACTGAAGCACGTCAATGAAAAGAGTTGATATTCAGGGGGAGTTCAGGCGTGGGTCCTCATTTGCTTACGCAGATCCTAGAGTGAGGTCTGAAGCGAATGTCAAGTAAGCTGAAGAAAAACTACTTTTGTTGCTGAAACAAATCAATACCGTTAGTACTTAAAGTTATATATTGATTTCAAGATTAGTGTGACATTTGGTGTATCCATATGAGAATGTTTTAATTCACAGATGATATTTTGAAGGATGATATGGACCATGTCACAATTGGAAAAGCGCGAGTGCACCAATGACTAGTTTTTGGTGAAGAAGGTATGAAGCGATTATACTCCCTCCAATATGTGAGTAGTTCATGTACATAAGTGTTAGTTCTGAACTATGGTCAAGTTGAAGATGACGATACAGAATGGTGTAAGAAGAGTAAGAGATGTATGGTGTGACACACTCCTGAGGATAATAAAGTGGGAGACATTGTGTAACATTTTATTCTTCACTTGATGTATGGATGCCAAGACGAAGGCAAGACAACAAGATATTAAGTCTCTCTCTCTCTTAAATTGAGAAAGTGAGGGAAACTAAGGAGGCATCCTTGTGTCGGCCGTCCTGTAATTATAAAGCAATGGAATGACTTTAGACTATGCTGAAGCAGAGCAGTCACATTGGTGAAGGATGAAAAGAAGGTTTGACAAGCTTTAGATTATTCTGAAGCAGAGCATTCACATTAGTGAAGGATGAAGACAATGTTCTGAATGGCTTCTGACAGGCTACTGATTATTCTGAAGCAGAGAAATCACACAATTGAAAGATGTCTAGAACAATCTGAAGTAGAGCAGTCATTAAATGAAAGCTGATAAGAAGATTTCAGCCTAGAACTAATGAAGTTGACTTGCTCCGTATTACAAAAAGAGGCGAACTGAAACAGTGCAGTCGTAGATGGAGTGCCAATGAAAAGATTCCGTTTATGAGTGAAGAAGCTGATACAGTTCATATTATGCTTCAGTCAATCTAAAGCAGAGGCGTCACAAGCTGGTACAACTGGTTGAAATCATTGATTGACATCCACTTCTTGAGCGTTGATTGGCAACCAACGTTTTAACAAAGTTGTAGCAACACGTTCCAGTAGTAAATAAGAGGCAAACTGAAGAAATGAGCAGTTGTATCTAGTATTGTGCAGTAGGTCGACAGAACAATATAAAGTAGATGTGTCTCAAATTAGTAAAACTGGTTGAAGCATTGTTTGGCATCCAGTGCTTGTATAAACACAAGGAGATTGTGTGTTTCATAGAGTGGGACTGAGCCACTAGTGGCTTGGATCTGGTAACAGTAAGTACAGATGCTACTTCAGTAGCTAACTAAGTAGGCATCTTAGAGTGAAGTTGTGTGTACTTTATTGTTTATAGTGAAGGGTTCACCACTTCGGTTCCACTCTCCGAACTAAGCCTTAAAGGAGCCGAACCTTATTACCATATTGATGCGCGGTATAGTGGTGGTATACCGCAAGTCAAACAAAATTTATAGGAATTAGGGATGAACTAGTGTCGACCCAAGGGAACAGTGGAAAACCCAAATTTATATGCTAAATTAACAACTAAACAATTCTAAGGTTGGGGGAGTTCTAAATTGAGGTTGGTGACCGGTGGTGTGAATTAGTTTAAAAAAGATGACTATGACATAACATCACAAAAAGGTTACTCATGAATTTCAATCAATACTTTATAAAATAAGGTATAATTGATTAAATGGCTAACTATGCTTAACTTCATAAATATCAGATTCTACTAAACGAGTTAACATATGTCATTCTGAATCAAAGGGCTCAAACTTAGTTTCATACTCACGGGTTCATAAATGTATTTAACGAGTTAGCGGACATCATTCCCGAATCAAAGGGATAAAATCTATTTCTCTGAGTTCCTCAACGGGTCTCATACGAACTGAAGTACTTATGCAAATTAGCTAGGTTTACATTCATTCTTCCCTATCACATGACATAAGAGTAAGCTAAGCAAGTTATTTTCACAAAAAACATTCATAAAATGTATGTAAAATGTGTTCAATATTCATTCATGAGTAACCAAGGATCCGTTAGACCCTTTTCATCAAAACAACTTCTCAATTGTCTTGAGTGTGGAACAATACATGATTAAAATAAAATATAAAAATATAGTTCAAGTTTAGAAATGCTTAATAATGTCGCAGGTCTTCAAGGTATTATTGTAATTTTTTCTTCTTCACGGTTGAGTAGCTTTGCTCGAGCAGAAATTCAGACTAAAAATGTAAAGGAATTAGTCGAGTAGAATTGTTTTTAAAATTTTTGTGACTTTTGCGCCTGGTAACTTTGCACGCAGGTAAAGCACAAAAACTCTTCTTCCCCTGGTTTCCTTTTTATAGTTGTATTGAAGAACCTTTGATTCCCCTTCATAATGGTGGAATTCAAAACCTTTCAATACCATTCATTATGATCCTCCATTGAATTCTCTCCATAAATCCTCAAAATTCTTGGGATCTCCACATAAAATCTTCATTGAAGCTCCATAGTGGTCGAGTAAATGAGCGTTTTGGAGTTGCTTGAGTTGTTTTTTTTGTCGAGTACAAGGCTGGGTCGAGTATGCCTTTCACTCGATCAAGCAGGATTTTTACTCGATTGAGTTACTTCTCTCTGTCTGATATCTATTGGTTTGACTCGGTTGAGTTTGTGCCTTCTGTTCTTCATCATTCTGGCTCGGTCGAGTCAGCCTCTACTCGATCGAGTAGACCCTCTTTATAGTTCCACTCGGTCGAGTAAGATTCAACTCAGCCGAGTTTGACCTTCAAACAACACTTTGACTTTGACTTTTCCGTTGACCGATCGCAACTTGACTTAAAACCTTCTATTTTTGCTCTTTTTATCCTCATTTTTTCTATGATCTGACAATATCAGAGTACAATACGATAAATTTCATATTATAAATATGAAGAATGTAAGTAAATATGTGTGAAAATATTAGACCATTTTACCACCGATGAAATATCCTGCAGTTAAGACAATACATCCCAGACAATCTAAGCTCTAAACATACTAAAAATAATAAAATCTACTCCTAATTCCCTTTCATAGGAACACGAATGCATTTATCTTATGAACTAAGTCTTTAAAACCCATTGGCTATCCTAGTGGACGAGTTATAAGCTCGTGAGAGTTTTCAAAAAAAGGAATGCTCACGAATCCTGACATAGCAATTCATCCATTTAAAAGTTCAATCTTTTCTTATGCATTTTCCTGAGCAAGCCATTTCATGTCAACACGTCCAGCACATCAAAGTATCGCTAATCATTCAAGTCCTGAAAAAACTTTGAAAATCACTCAAATCATTGTAGTCATAAATTTATCTCAAAATGAATACCATGAACTGACCTTTGTTCAATCTAAATCTCCATTTGACATCCATGCTAAGAATTATGAAGTAATGTTCAAAGATTTTAAAGAAAACTTATAGAGCCTACCACCTATGCTAGCCAGGGCTAGTCCATAAGGTCAAAATTCTGAACTCATACTCAAACATTAGACTAAACAGCGTAATCCATAAAAGTAAAGGAGTTTAAAACTGAAAAATAAAATTTTAATTTTCTCTCAAAAAACCCATCATGCCTACATATTTAAATACATGAATCATCCTTGGCAATTCTTAATGGTTAACATACAAAGCTTCACTTGAGTCACAAGATAAACAAGGCATGTCGACAAGAACTTAAGTGGCGGAATTTTTTTTTCTTTTCAAGTTGACACAGTTACTTTCAAGGGGAAATAATATATATATGTTCGAGCTAAATTTTTATATTTTCTTTCCTAACCCTAAGCAACTGTTCAACAATATTAAAATTAATTTTTTCAAATATTTTATTATTTTCAACACATATTTTCTTTCTTACACACCCCACACTTAGGTCTTGTCATAATGACTAAAAATAATACTCGAGTTTCACCAAAAGTGTACCATCAATCATGCTAAAGTCACCTAAATGCAATTAAGAAATTCTATGAAATACAAAAGATGATATTTTCAAAACTTCTTTGCCCAACTTATATCAAAACTCCACTTCTCAAATATAGAATAAAATTTTAAAAATGGACCGAGCTAAGCCAGCCAAAATATCAGTTTATTTGAAATAAATTTTCTACTATGAAAATCATTCAAATCAAAGTGTTCAACACATGCATTTCATAGCGTTCCAATTTTAATATATATATTTGACTAAACTTAAGCATGCTCAGTAATATTTCATCGTGTTTTCAGTTAATCATGTTGGTCGAATGCATTTTTTTATATTGAAATTTTTAGGCATGCAAACAAGATGTTATCATTATAAAATTCATGCATACTACCCCCACCCCATACTTAAAACTTGCTTAGTCCCTAAGCAATAAAAATGAGTATTAAAATGACAGAGTGTAGAGGGACTTCTCTAGTATCGGCAATATAATCCAACTTCATGTGTTTTTCTCGCCATTGTTCTCCAAAATCTGCTTAGAATTCATTTATCTCTTAATCATCACAAACAAATTGTTAGTAGATGACGCAAAAAGTATAGTTTTAAAGTAAGTGAAAAAAAAATTCAAGGTTACTCGACCAAATGATTGTTGAATGTTGTCGAATTGATACTGTCACAAGTGACTGGTCGAGTTTTAATGTTACTCGATCGAGTTGTGTTTTGACTATTCCTCCCGATATGGGTAATTTGGGCACGTCATTATTTGACTCGACCGAGTTGCGTTTTATCCAAAACGTCTGAGAGGGGTAAATCGATCGAGTGGGTGTTTTACTCGACCAAATGGGTATGAATGAATCATTCAAAGGAATACTACTCGCCCAAGTAGGGATTGAATTTGGCCGAGTGGCCTGGGCAGAGTAGTTTATTTTTGGTCGAGTTGATGGTTTACTCGACCAAATGGGCTTAATACTTTATATTTCACAAGTTTAGTTTATAATTTCCCTATATTGGTTTGGATAGTAATTGTAAATTTTATGAAGGCACTTGGATGAAAAATAAGAATTCGTAATATTCCAAGGTAACCAACATAGTTATTAAAAGTTATAAATTTTTGCTTAGCTAAACTAATCACTATCGGTTTTAGTCACGACTTTCTTCCCATCATCAAAATCATAAATCGTGATGCGACAAACTCTTTCCGATGAGATCCCATATACATCCTTAAAATCCTTGACTATCTTTTTTTTTTCATGTTCAATGCTCACTTTTCACTGCTTTGAACTCTCCTCCGATTCTTCTTGTTCATCCTCACTCACATTGAGCATCTCGTCACATAAGAGAGGCGTGTTAACCTCGGGTTTGCGCACAAGTAAGCGTAATTTTATTTGGCATCCTAATCTAACTCACGTACTCATCAGGGCTACAACAAAATTGAAAACCACAAACTTTCGCAGTGAGTGAGATTAGCGATGTGCATCCAACGAAATTAAGCGATTCGTATTGGTTTTGCATCTTTGTAAACCTCTCGGAGAATATGTCAAACAAATTAACCGGAATGCCTTGCTCAATTACCCATAGGATATTCAAATCCTCTATTGAGACTACATTCATTGTTTCCGGTTGGCAATATAAACCCGTTGCGATTAATCGGTGTATATACCTCCAAGTGTCTCTCTTAAAGGAGTTTGGAGAGGATTTTGGACCAAAGGTGTTCCATCCAGTTAGCCTTTTCCAAAGATTGAGTCGCTGCTCGTGTTCCAACCAATCCATACTCAGAAAATCCAAGATATTGTTCGGCTTCTTCCTAGTCAAGCTAAAATTCATGTTTTGGATTCAAAAATCCCATTCTCTGTGACCATCATAAAGTCTTGGTTCTTTATGAATAACTAGCGAAGCGAGAAACTCGTAGACTAGAGTTTTATGCATAAGGAAACCAAAGATAACGTCTATGTCGAGTGAAGCAAGGCTAAACCAATGATAGATGTAATCTTTTACTCCAAACATGATTAGAGTATCCTTATGAGGTGCGAGCGAACTAATTATAGGCTTCTTTACTCGACCGACTTGTAAAGTGTGAACCATTGATTCTCTTTGCTTCGGTTACAAAGGTTGGCTTTAATGTAGGATCATAATGTCGCTTAGCATATGGCAGTATTTCGTGAGGTTTGAAGGTTATCGCGTCGCACTAGAGCACTTTTGACTAAGACATGAAAATCTGATTTTCTATGTTCGAGTGGGTTGGTCGAGTAAGTGTTGATGAAGAGAAAGTCGAAAATTCTCCTCTATTCATAACTTCAAAAAATTTAATTGGGAGAATTAGGGAAGTTGAAATTGAATTTGTTCATTGAATATTCCATATTATATGGATAAAATCAGAATCGATTTTGATTTTAATGATAGGATTCATGAAGGATTTAATTGTTATAAGGGTGGTCGTTTACTCGACCGAAACTACTCAGATTTTCAAAAATGTACTCGACCAAGGGAATTTCAAATTAAAGATGATTTAAACATGGAAATTTAAATAATTAGAAGTTAAAACAACAAGTTTAAAGAGGGAATAGAGTTAGACAACCTAGAAAGTTTAGATAACTAGGAGGTTTAACGGATAAGAAGGTTAAGCGGATGGAAGGAAGCAAGACAACTTGAACATGACTAGGCTTTCTTCATGGCAACTTCATCCGTTCCTTTCCTTTGCGCGAGGATCTCTTTGGAAGTACAGGTTTGTAAGTATAATCCTTTTTCCTGGAGTTATAAAGTTGTTTTTTAACTAGTCGATTTGTGTCTAATGCTCTAAAATCGCCACGAGGGCATTCAACCTTAAATCTTTCAAAATGAGCCAACTTAGCGACAGCAGAAGAACCACCTAAAGCCTTAGCTTTGTCATTTAAGTTGCAGATTTTCTTAAAATGCTCCATCATGACGTAAAACCAATCTATTGGTTGCCTGTGATCCATCCAGAAAAGTCTAAGTGGTCTCTCGAGATTCGTCCTCCTCCATCAAGCCTTGTGTTGATGTTTGTAGCTTTCAACCGATGAATATATTTTCGTACTCCGCTCCGAATGCATTTCGAAGAGCAATTAAAGTCATAGAACTCCATCCCAGTCGACTTCCTCCAATTGTACAACCTCTGCTCTTCCTCAGAAAGTGGAATTGGTCCCGACACTCCAATTTGCACAAACAACACATCACGAAGGGTTTTGCTCTTCGCCTTAAACAATACGCTATTGATTGAGTAGCTCCGTCCAATACAATCTCCCTCGTTAACATATAATGGCTCAAAAGTAAAGAAGATCTCGATCATTAGTTTGTTTTATGTGGCACAGAACAATAATTCCCTCCAGCACGGAAAACCAACACTCTCAAAAATTGACTTAATTTTGTTCCTAATCCCAAAACTAATCATAGTTGGCTTGTGGGGAGCAACAGAGCTCACCGCATGCTTAGCTGGTTTGTCCATTGCGCCCATTGTTGCTCATGCTCTGCATTTGTCAGAACAAACGAAAGGTTTGGGTCATACCACCTTTTCGGTTTTCATATCCATGAGTTCAAATCTATCGATTTCTTAATTCATCGTCCATGGCTTGGAGATGGGTTCGACATTGTCAGGATAGGGTTTGAAATTAGACACGAGTTGAGAAAATTGAGTTGGAGGAGCTGAAATTGAGTTGTAGGCTACGACTGCTCGAAAGAGAAATAAGGTTGGTGCAGTTTCCAAAATCATGTTTTATTTTTAACTAAGTGTTGCTCGGTCGAGTAGAAATCTTACTCGAACGAGTAGGGGTGGTCTATCAAAACTTGAGAAATGACGAGCAACCTATTCGATCAAGTGAAACTTTCGCTCGGTCAAATAGATGCTTTCTAATTGTTCGCATTGTTTCGATTTGGTCGAGTAATGACGCTACTCGACCGAATAGGGTCCCTTGATTTCTAGTCAATTTAGTGACTCGATCGAGTAGAATGTCTACTCGACCGAATAGCCCCTTTATGTTTGTGGAGTTAGTTCTTATTCGACCGAGCGAGATTTTGGCTCGGTCCATCAGACTTTATCTACTCACATTATTCGTCGATTGGTGATAAAACTCGACTGAATAAAGTCCTTCTGTCCGTTTGGTTTGATCGAGTAAACTTTTACTCGATCGATTCACGCCTTTCTAGCCCCACGGTTAGATTATTGACTAATCTAAGATTTTAAAAAATAGAATTTAAAAACTTACATGCCTAAATTAACGTCCTGGTAAGGACGTAGTCGTGTCTTATTCAAGAAACACATTCCAGGACTCAGGATGTAGTCGTGTCTTATTCAAGAAATACATTCCAAAAGTCCTTTGCTAAGATCCCTTCTTGAACGACGCGCTTTTCCTCTTTCAATTTGGATCATATAAATCCAAGCTTTCAACAGGGTTAGTTCACATATCGGCAATACCATCATCATCATCAAATATATTATATTTATCAACCAAGTCACAGCCCATATGACATGTTATTAATTTTAACATCTTAAACAAAAAAAACTTTATCTTCTTGTGTCATAGGTTTAATTCAATTGACCCATCATCACAATTTATCAATGCCTTGATTTTGTTTGAAAATGATCTACCTAATATGACAGGTATCTCAGCATTTGGATTATTATCCATTTCAAGCACATGTATATAAAAAATTCCAAGATCCTTGAAGAGCTCGATGCTTGTTGAGTAAGTTGCGTCTTTAGCATTTTCGGACTGCTTGTTTTTGTTGTAGCTCGGATGTCAAGTATTGAATGTCCTTACTTTGTTGAGCTTGCGTTGTTATCATTTGCGTCATTAGTTGAGCTAGTGATGATTCCTCTTGCTTATTTTCCTCTTGCCTCCAGTTGTAAGTCTGATTAATGCTCGGGCCATTGAAAAACTATCCTCTTAATGGATTACCTTCTTGGTATTGATTCCTTGATTTATTTTGGGAATTGTAGTGCTGATTTGCTGTTGAGGGTTTCATGTCGGGATAAAACCTTACTTGTCTTTGTTGCATTGGAGGTGGCATGTATGGACGTTCTTGTCTTCAAGCTACATAGTGAATATCGTCTCCTAAATTCGGTCCTCTTAAGTCGTAGACCTTCTTTTGTTCACTCACCTGGTAAACTCCCTGTTGGTCTATCCTTTTGTTAGGTTTCATGCCTCAAAATGAATGTGCCAAAGCCTTCAGGGTCCTTATAAGAGCGTCTAAGTCATCCTTCGTGACTGGCTTTAAACTTGCGTCATTTTCGTTCTTCTTTAGGTGGTTGCATTCTCCTCCCTATTGATGGTTGTTCCTAGCTATCTTTTCAACAATATTGAATCCTTTTATGGGGGTTAACTATATGATACCTCCTCCGCTTACTTGGTCCATTCGTGCTCGGTCATTCTCGTCAATCACATCGTAGAATGCAGACAACAACTCCCATTTGTTGAATCTTTGACGCGGACAATCACGCAACAAGCCCCTAAATCTTTCATAAGCCTCATAGAATGATTCGTTATCAAAGTGAACAAACTTACTGATTTTGTCTCGAATCTTCTTTACTTTAGCCGGTGGAAAGTATTGCTTGACAAAAGCTTGAGCTAACTCGTCCCAAGTTCGGAATGAGTTTGGCTCATGACTTTGCAACCAATCTTTATCTTTGTTCGTTACGGTGAATGGAAAGAGCTTCACATACACAACTTTTTGTGGTACCCCAGCATTCTTGTAAGTACGACATAGTTTCATAAAAATTATTCATATGATAATGAGAGTTACCATATCCATCGAATGGATCGCTTTTAATCATGTGAATGAGTCCTCATTAGATATCAAAGTCATAACCTTCGTCCTCAGGAATGTAGATTGGCGAATTTTAATTCCCAGTGGTTGTGGTTATGTAATATCCTACATGCCTTTCCATATTGGCTTCATGTCTTTGGTTTGTACCTCCCATTGGGAGAGTTTGCTGATTTCCTTGATGTGCTTGTTGAATGATCACCAGATCATGGTCGAGTTTGTGCTCCATTTGAATCGGTACGTCCAGTAGGATGGGTGGTGAATTGTTTGTTGCACAAACATGTCTTCTAACTGATGCGGAAGTAGGGTGTGCTAAACTCGTGATTGGGTTCGTGTTGTCATTATTCTTTTCTTTCGCCCTTGAGTGCATTCAAACACCTATAAAGAGTTAAAGATGTCTTAAGCTAACAAGTTTAAGAACAAAAATTCTAAACAAGTAAACTTCACACAAAATTATTTCTTTCGTTTTTGTTATTTATATAAAGAGAACTATCCAGATAAATAAAACAGCAAATAAAACTAAGTCTAAAAATCGTTCTACGGCAACGACGCCATTTTGACGCGCTGTATAGTGTTTGTATATCGTAAGTCAAACAAAATTAATAGAACTAGGGATGACCTAGTGTCAACCCAAAGGAACAATGAGAAACTCATATTTTATATGTTAAATTATCAACTAAACAATTCTAAGGTTTGGGGGGTCTAAATTCAGGTTGGTGACCGGTTGTGTAAATCAATTTAAAAAAAAGATGAATAGGGCATAACATCACCAAAGCTACTCATGAATTTCAATGAATACATTATAAAATAAAATAGAAAATATTAAATGGCTAATTATGATTAACTTCATAGAAATAACAGATTCTACTTAACGAGGATAACATATGTCATTCCTGAATCAAAAGGCTCAAACTTAGTTTTGTACTCACGGGTTCACAAATGTACTTCCTCGAATCAGAGGGCTAAAAACTAAGTACCACTTAGCGAGTTCGCACTCAAATCAAAGGGCTCAAACTTGGTTTCGTACTCACGAGTTCACAAATGTACTTTCCCGAATCAATGAGTTAAAGACTAAGTTCTACTTAACGGGTTAACAGACATCATTCTCGAATCAAAGGGCTAAAATCTATTTCTCTAAGTTCCCAAACGGACCTCGAACAAGCTGAAGTACTTATGCAAATTAGCTAGGTTTATAGTCATTCATTCCCTATCACATGTCATCAGCGTAAGCTAAGAAGGTTATTTAAACAAAAAACATTCATAAAATGTATGTAAAATTTGTTCAATCATTCATGAGTTACCAAGGATCCGTTAGACCATTGTCATCAAAATAACTATTCACTCATCTCAAGTGAGGAACAATACATGATTAAAATAAAATGTAAAAACATAGTTTAAGTTTAAAAATGATCATTAATGTCGTAGGTCTTCACGGTGTTGTTGTTGTTAGGTTTAGTATGAAGTTAATCAATTAATGTCAAGGGCGGAAAACAAGAATTTTCATACAAAACATTACAAGATCGAAACTACCAATCAATATAGAAACAATTTTAGGGTTTCGGTTTTCATACCTTTGATGATCAAGCTTTATTCTTTCGAATGGAATGAGTAACCTCTTGATTTGAACGCTGATCAAGACTCGAAATAAGCGTGTAGGGACTGCTAAAAGACGACTTTCCTCTACTACCACACACATACAAGATCCGAAGCAAGGATGTCTTGAAACCGGCAAGACTAGTCTCACAAAATTTCCTTTCGTGTGTTTCGGATTTGAGCTAGGTTTTCAACCTTTGAAAACCAAAAATAATGAGTGTTTAGATGATCAAAATTTCGTGCTCAGAGCTGATGGAATGACCTGCAAAATCAGCAGGCATACAAGCCTTTTTATAGGGCATAAAACCTAGTCCTTGTAGATAAAGACTAGTTGATTTTATCCTTATCTAAGCAAGTCAATCAAGACTTGATTTACATGAATTAGTACGAAATCATGGCTGAAAATAAGGAGAATTAATCTAATTATCTGAACTCCTTATTTGATAAGGACTCAAAATAATCAATCCTCATTTTTTGGAAATAACGACCACTTATTTTTTTAAAATAGAAATTCATTTTTCCCTATTATTTATTGATCATATCAATAAATATTATTCTTCATCATAATTATGCTCACACATTCCATTTAATGTGACGAAACATTTGGACCAAAATCTAGGTCGTCGAAAAAAAGACAGTTTTACCCTTTAGCTTCAAAAGCTTGTATGTGCGATCCTGTAGGCAAATCAACTCTGAAAATAGAATAAACTAGTCTATCAAGTGTTATTTCAAACCTAATAACATCCCAAAAAGATTATGATCATAATACTTGATCATAGCCATAGATAGCTTTTCATATGATTCTTTGCACGCTAGATACCGTAATTAGCATAAGGCATGGTTCTTGTCAACCTTATTATTGCTAACTATTTTTCTTGATAAACATAATTTGATATTGTAAGATTCATGTCAATGAGCACTCATTCAACATGCGTATGCGCATATACTTTCTAATATCAATATATCAAGTGGCCGGAGGTATCATTCTCTCTCTACGAGAGTATGCAATTCCTTCGCTCCTTTCATGCAACTCTAGCATAGTTAATGCATACCCAATCATA
>JAWWMW010001135.1:164201-177155 GCA_035048345.1 Echeveria elegans
AGGTATTTTAGGCCTGCTGAGGTTGATAATTTGAAAGGTGATGCTAGTAAGGCGAGACGAGTGTTGGGTTGGAAGCCGAAGGTTGGGTTTGAGCAGTTGGTGAAAATGATGGTTGATGAAGACGTTGAATTGGCCAAGCGGGAGAAGGTTCTTGTTGATGCTGGATACATGGATGCCCAGCAGCAGCCATAAGTTCCCATTTGCTACTTCATTATACCACAAGCAATCATTTCAGTTAGATCTGTTAGTTAAAATTCAAAGTTCACTTTTACTTCCTATATAAGTTCAAGAATCCGATGTCTTACAGCTGCTGTTATTTGATTTAATCAGTACATGAAAACTCCTACATTTCCATTGGTTATCTTCTGGTGACAAATTTTTAATGTTACAGAACTCGTGCTGTTGCGATCACCGAAGTACTTTAAACTGCTTATTCTGATTCTTTTACAGCCTTGTGAGTTTGATGATATGTTATAGATAGTACAAAACTACGAATGTTGAATACAGTAATGTTTGCATTGAATTTGCCAGTTGCATACGTGTTGTTTCTAGGACAAGTAGCCGATCCAGTCTGATAAAAGTCTCATGGAGCCTTACATGGGCATGTCGCTAAAGTTCCATGTTCTTAAATTTATGACTCCCTGGGTCTGCAAAGCACTCTCACATGGCATGCTATATGTCCTTCCAACACCTTCTACTGAGTTGCTTCTACAACATCATCAATATCAAACAGTTGACTGAGAATCTGCGCGTCTATAATCGTTCATATATTGAATTTTGCTCTTTGCTAAGACGCTAACCTGATGAAGGGCATCAAGTTTCAAAACAGTTGACATGTATGAGGGCGAAGTAAAAGATGTCTTCATAGTTCATATTTCACTAAATAGGTAGTCATGTTTCTCCCAAACATTTGTTTAAAAATGAAGTCCCAGCCACATCAAAGAACAAAGGTGCCACTATCTGTACAGCTAGACAGAAACCACAACAGGACATTTCACGTCTCTAAGGATGTCATACTTATAAAGAAACCACCAGAAGATCAATCAGAGCTCCTGCCATCTATGGTCTCATCAAGATATTACTGGCCCTCGATGCAAGGATGATTTGTGAAAATGTAAGTGATCTGCTCTGATGACTTTCACCAGCATTTTCATTTGCAGACTTTCCTCGAAAACACTGATAATTTGTTGTTGTTGTTGTTATTGATCAGAGCCAGTGTGATGATAAAGCTGAGGATGTTTTCTGAAAGCTTCCAGAGGATGTGGTTGATTGGATTGTAGATGGCAAAATAATACTTTTAGGCAAATGGATTAGTAAGATTTATTAAGAATTTGTTAAACAGATTAATAAAATTCATTAATAAGTATAAATGGATTAATAAAATTCATTTATGTGTAAATGAATTAATGAAATCCGTTGTACCAAATGTATTTAAACAACTATTTAAAACATTTTAAGCTAATTCGTTTAATCCACAATACATTTTAAATTTATCCATAATCCAACCAATACATCCATTTTGACACCTCTGATTCTTGTCTCTAAAGGATTTGGTTAAAATGAGTATTTTTTCCAAGTCATGGAGATACTGATGGAAGACATGCCCGAATCTCGATTTTGACTTGCACTGTCTATACCCTGACGAAGAAACAAGCATTTGTCTGATGAGCAAGCGAAAACAGCTTGGATATGTGAAATGGGTCAATCAGATTTTAGCATTTCATCAAGGAGACAGGTTTGCTTTATTTTGTCAATATTTTCAACATTCAATTTTAAAAAAATTCAAGCGATTCAAATTCAACTTTCGATTTCAGACGACACGTGATAATTTTGTCACTTATTTGCTTTGTAGTATTCGCGAATTAAAATACTCAAATAGGGGACAGGAAATACATGACAAAATTTACATAAAAAAGTGCATAATATTCATGAATTATGCATATCTAATACAGGACAGAGAATTTTTCACATAAATTTAACTCGTCGCAAATCGACACAACCTTCTAGAAATCAGATTATCGCACGAACTCGACGCAATTTCACATAAAATTTTAAAAATCAGATTGATATGTTATCACCCTTATTTAAACAAGATATTAACAAAATTAAATGAGTTTCACAAATCATGTGATTAAGAAATATAATAAACGGCATAAATTTTCAAAATAAATAAAAAGATAATATTTTTAATAATTTAAACATGTTCATTGACAACTTTACCCTTTAACCTATTATTTTCTAATATAAAGACTGAATTTTATAGATGGTCGGATTGAATGGGTGAATGATTAAGATTACTTTTTACTTTTTAAACCCTCTTTATATATGATCCATTCCCTGAATATTAAGATTAGTCTTTCAAGGGGGAGTGTTATCAATGTGACGACATGTAGAATCCTCATCATCTCCCTAATTACCACAAATGGAGTTTATGTGTCGAAGCCATGAAGGGCAAAAGTATATGTGACAAGCTCTAGTACAAATTTTATTATTCACTAATATTCATCCATGATAAGTCATTTGTATGCTAGATTGTGTAACGCCCTATATGAGAGCCATATTTGTTGGAATAAACATCTTTAACATTTCCAACATTCCATCAACTACTTTATATTCCTCCACCAACCTTAAATTCTGTAACATTCTTTCAACAACTCTATCTCCATAAAACAATTGGAAGTCTTTTTCTACACCAATCATCCATTTTCCTATTAAATCATCCTTTTATTTTACTTAATATATACATATGCTTAATTTATAATATTTGAACTTAAAATATAAACCTCATATTTTACAACAATGTTCATATTTTGGATTTTGGCACAAGATGATAACATCCCATTTGGGCCGAACCTTTCAGTTAATTGAGCACTTGCTCAATCCACTTTTGGTTTGTGACATGTACACCTGACCCAAGTGGATGAGTCAATCCAAACTAACCTGATCAAAGTTGTTCCTTCTTGGAGTAACAATCTCTTCAGCTTCTTACAATTCTAACACATCAAATAAGCCACTCCTTTTTTCTAAAGCCTTCTTCTACACGCTCCTTCTCTCATACGCTTTCCTCAACCGTACCCACCTTTCCTCAGCCTTCTCCGGGGTGGAGGAAGGCTTTTCCTTCTCGGAGGGAGCCTTTTCTCTACTCCTAGGAGCTATTTCTATGCCTACTTTCCTTGTTTTTCCAGTTCCTCTCTCGCCGTAGGTTGACGGTCGGTTGCCGGAGCGATCACGGCTGGCGTTGATGCGGCTGGGGCGCGGCCAAACTAGTCGGCGCTTTCAGATCTGGTCCTTGCGGCGGGGCTATGCGTGGATCTGGAAGGAACGGACATCTTAGCAAGTGCTCAGATCTGGAGTAACGCATGACACTCAGCAAGTGACGCGGTCTGAATTGCGCGGTGCCCTCAGACGCTTTCCACCTGGTCACACCGGTCCGGTCTGCTGCTGTCTGGTCTGAATCTCAGCGGCCTTTTCCTATACTTTCCCATTTCCTGCATTCTCCTTACTTTATATGTAGAAGCTTTTGTATTCTCCCCACAATTTGTGTGGGAGCTTGTTTGTCTTCCCGCATTGGTTGGAAGTTTTCTATTGTACTCACAGGTTTTTATGAGTGGTGTTTTGGTTTCATCTTGATTGATAGTCAATTATGCGTGAGAATTGTTGATTTCGTGGTGGTGTCTTTGGCCTGAGCGTTCATAGATGCATATGTACTTGAACTCAGTTTTCTTGTACTCTTTTACCATTTATCAATCAATGAAAGATGTTCAATAAAAAAAAGTGTCACAAACCACCAGAAAATAAAAACCTTAAACAACCTTAAACTCTGCAAACAATGTTACAGATCCACAAAGAAATGGGTCATCTCACCTCATTCCTACACTTACCCAACAAGCTGCTTAACGTAATCACAAAATCTCATTCTTCATACCATCCAGGACTCAGCACAAGCTCAGCCAGTTCAACCTGCACTCTCATCTCGTTACTTTTATACCCGTCGATGTCCCTAACATCCCTGGATTGCCAAAACATGCAGAGACAACAGCCGATGTGCCTTACGTACCCACTACACTCTCTCTTAATGTCAGCCATGGATAAAACTGAAAGTGAAACTTCACTTTTCAAATATGGAATAAAATTTTGAAAATAGAACGAGCTAAGCTAGTCAAAGTATCAACTCATTTGAAATAAACTATGAAATTCGTTCAAATCAAAGCTTTCAATCCATAAATTCCATAGCGTACAAATTTTAACATGTGCTTGATTAACCTTAGGCATGCTCAGTAAACATTTCAACGTGTTATCGATCAATCAAATAGGACGAATGCAATTTTCCACATATTGAATTATCCTAGTATACAAATAATATGATATCAAATGAAAATGAAAATTCATGCATACTACTCGCACCTCACACATAAAAATTTGCTTAGTCCCTATGCAATTAAAATGAATTATAAAAAGATAGGGTGTAGAGGGGCTTCCCTAGTATCGGCAATCCAGTCCAACTCGATGCGCTATCCTTTCTTGTATATATGTAAATGTAAAGCTTTTGCAAACATGTCAAATAGATTAGTTGTTAAATAGGCGCATAAAGTATAATGTTAGAGAAAATGAAAAATTCTAATGTAAAAAACTCACTAGCTAGATAAACGTCCTGACAAGGATGTAGCTGATTCTTCTAAAACAAACACAATTGAGAAGTCTTTGGCAAGAATGGTCCCATGACATACATGACAACGCGGTTTGATTTTTCCCGAGATTAACTTTTGCCTAGCATTGAGCAAAAGGACATGGTCCCCAAATGAAATTCTCTATGAATAATCTGTTTATCATGCCATTCCTTGGTGCTTTCTTTGTAAAGGTGCGCATTCTCATAAGAATCAAGTCTTATTTCATCGAGCTCGTTGAGTTGGAGCAGGCGCTTCTCACCGGTTGTCTTCATATCAAAATTTAGGGCCTTCATTGCCCACATTGCTTTGTGCTCAAACTCTACCGGGAGATGACATGGTTTCCGTACATAAGTTGGAAAGGTGACATTCTAATACGAGTTTTGAAAGTAGTCCAGTAAGCCCATAATTCGTCATCTAACTTAGACGCACAATCCTTCCGTGAAGAGGAAACAATCTTTTCCAAAATGATCTTGATTTCCCGGTTTGAGACTTCAACCTGTCAACTTGTCCGAGGATGATACGGAGTTCCAACTTTATGATAGACATCGTACTTCTTTAAGAGGTTTTTGAAGTTTTTCTTATTGAAGTCAGAGTCGTTATCACTAATAACAGTCCGCAAAACACCGTAACTTGGGAATATCATCTTGTTGAACATCTGCATGACGACCTTGACATCACAAGTTGGTGAGGCGATTTCTTCCACCCACTTCAAAACGTAATCCACACCCACTAGGATGTAATGATTTCATACGAAGGTAAAACAGATCAATAAAATCGATTCCCCACACATAAAAATCTCAACTTTCAAATACCTTGTTGGGGGAGCTCTTGTCGTTTTGATACATTTTCAACACGCTGGCAATGATAACAAGCTTTCACAAATTCAAATTCATCTCTAAAGATAGTGGGCCAATAAAAACCCGATTGTAAAATATTGACGGCAGTCTTATTTCCAGCACCATGTCCATCGTATGGAGAAGAGTGAAAGTGGTGAGGAATGTCATGAATAACATCTTCATTTGCACAAGTTCTGTATAGAGCATAAGCGCACAAACGGTATAATAATGGTAATTCCAAACATACTTATTGACGTCATGTAAAAAATTCTTCTTCTGCTGGTATGTAATATATGGAGAGAGCAGTCTGCATGATAAGTAGTTCACGCAGTCTACATACCACGACCCAAACTCAATGGTGCTCTCAGTGGTGATTTTCATCAGTTGCTCCCCAGGAAATGTATCTTCTATTGACAATTCCTCCTTAACCGATTTTAGTGCACAAGGCGAGAGAGATGATCCGCCACTTGATTTTTGACACCTTTATTATCCCTTATCATTAAATCTACCTCATTGGTGATTTACTTCATTTTTTGAGCAAGTTCGCGTCAAATATCGCGAATCGTTTGATCTAATTCGGGACTAGTGGGATCCTCGACACTTTTCTTGTACCTTCTTCCTTTTCGAGATCTGTTTGGCATGTAATGTCGTCGCTACCTGCAAGGAATCCTGAAATAAGAAAAGATCAGAGCGAATAAAAGAAAACGCATAGTTTAAAACTATACTATTTATTGCTAGTAATGCACTCAAACGTTGCTCCCCGACAATGACATCATTTTGACAAACATGTTTTTGACCCTTTACAGTTGCCAAAATAAGTTATAGGGGATAGGTTGTAGTCAAACAAATTTATACTCGGAAGTCCAAGTATCGTCCCCAAAGAGCAAATCGTAATACATATACTAGTAAATCAGTGATGTGTTTTATCTATTCAAACAGAAAAGATTTATGAGTTGTAAATCCTAAAGTGCAAATAACAAAATCGGCGTGTGCATCACTCGATTCATGCAATGAAATCAAAAATTTACACATGTTATCTGATATATGAGAATAAACCATGTGCGCTTCTGAGTAAGCCGTCAGCCTCAGGTCTCAACACACCTTGTACTACGACTCCCTCCATTGAGGCGTACCTCGACTAATCCTAATCATTGATTCACTATTATATGTACTGCGATTTGCTATTTTGTTCAAAACTGTCGATTTTACTCGATCAATCCTTGTTTTTGCTATGTTTTATTCCAAGCTTCTTCAATTATTAAAAAGTATATTTCATGCCTAAAATAGCAATACAAGTATAAAATACAACCAATTTCATTTCATAAATATTAGGATTAAGAGCAAATATATACGTAAATAATCACAATTTCGACACCGATAAAGGTGAGGGCTAACAACACCAAATGGAGGGAGTTCTTACTTAAGGATGGTCTAGTGAAGGACTATGTTGACTCATTCGTTAACAAGTTACTAAGTTTACTGACATCGTGATCTCTAATATTTTTTTGGGTGTTAAGTTACAAATATAAAATAAATTAAAGAATTCTTGAGTTAGAGAATATATGTATGCAGAGGAAGGTTCTTTGGAGACCACATATTAATTGAGGACAGAATGACATAATCTCAGCCGTTGGATTTAATAAATGTAATTGCTGAGATTATGACACGTGTATGAGAGAGAAATAATAAATGCAATAGATAATGTTATTAATTAATATTTTCTCTCTCATACATGTGTCATAATCTCAGTCATTGCATTTATTAAATCTAACGGTTTGTATGATGTCATTCTGTCTTCAGATAATATACTTGTCTCCAAAGAACATTTCTCTACATGAGTATAACATATAATTTATTTAGATTACTCAAACCAATGTTACGTGATTTAAATTTACAAAATGGCTAATAGATGTTATTTAATAACTTGACGCCAATGGATTATAATCTAATTAGTATCAGTGGTTTCCCATCAGAGCTAGATCAATTGGTAAGAGTATAAATTTTAAATGCCAACTGTTCGACCCAATCAGGATTCGAATCCTGATGGGGGAGGAGTGAGTTTCCTTCTTCGTCTAGGACTAGATTTTTAAAATAAGAATTATTAATAAATATGAAAATTCTAATTAGTAGTTTAAAAAAGATATTACTCTCTCCGATCTGTTTTATTCTTCTTGTTTGGGTTGTGACATATTTTTTAAGAAATAATGAGAGTGAGAGTGATAAAATAAGATAAAGATAAGTCAATGGAAAATAAAGTATGAAAAATAGTGTTATGTGAGAAATAAAGTAGGAAATAAAATTGTCCGAAATAGAAACAAAAAGAATAAAATGAGACATCAAAAATAGAAATAGAAAAAATAAAAGAGGACAGTTGTTAGTGCCCACTATATTTTGACGCCTTTTAGCATTATGTCGTTCATTTGGTTGATTTGTTTACCCCATCAAACATTTCGTTGTATCATGACAACACAAGCTTTCACCTTGTCTGAAGAGCTTTCAAACCACCTCTCTGTTACATAATTTTTATAATTGATCATTTGCTAGAAACCTTATCTATGTTTAAATTTTGTTATAAGCCACCTCTCTGTTACATAATTTTTCTCAAAACCATCACTTTTAATTTTCCGTCTACTTGTGTGTATACACACGCACACATTCAATAATATTCTATTTAAATAATTGAATATATCAATTAAATATTAAAACAAAAATTAAATTTTTAAGAAAATCAATTCTAATATGTTTTTCTTTCTCCTCAATTTAAAAAGTCTAGAAATCTTAGCTTGCCGTCAATTTATGATAGATTTTGAATCGAAATGGAAGCAATGTGTCGTTGATTTTAAAAGTGTTGTTGGTCAAATGGAAGGAGAGTGGTGGTGTCGTTGATCGTTCATTTTTGGATTTAAAGTGTGTCTAAGTTGTACCTAGTGTTGCAGGAGCATCTAATGAGGAGCAGTGCCTAAAGATAAGGATGACAGACCAAGAAAGATTTGAAATTTGAATGAAACTTGCGTGATAAGTTAACTTGCGCGGCAAGATAGCTAGATTTGAAAATTAGCTAGATTTCAATAGTTATCAATTAGAGTTCTAGATTACGATATTATTAGTTAAGAGTTCTATTTAAGCTCAACTTGTGAGCGAAGAATGCAGCTTAGTTTTAGTTTTATTCAATTTGATCAGTTGATCGATCTAGCGAGGAGTTCATCCCCTAATTATCCCCTTTTTGTTTCGAATTTTTGCACGTTTCCGCATCGGCCATTTTATGGCTGCATCACCTAGGATAATCTTGTTCTAGTTCATTTGGATAGGTACATACTCTATGTTGTATTCGTTATATTCGAACACGCATACTTGCGTTTAACGGCAAGTCGACGGAAAATTCAAATTGGTGGTTTGAAGAAGATAGTGTAGCGGAGATGTGGTTTATAACAAATTTCAAAAATAGAGGTGGTTTCTGACAACTAGTCAATCATAAAGACAATTTATACTAATTTTTCTTAATGAATATGAAGTCTCAGAACTTCAACTTTTATACGGATCGATACGTCTCAATTGTGAACTTTATCATTTTTACTGTGCATTTGAATTTTTTTTTGGGTAAAACTTATCATTCCAACTTTAACATTCACAAGTTTAACTTCGTTATATATTTAGGCGCTTATATTATATTGAAATAAGACATGTAATATATGATCAGAAAAAAAAATACGTTAAAAAGATAAGATTCATATTTAAAAAAAAGATAAAAAAAAATAGAGTCAATTGTGATTAACCACCACTATAATGTGTTCTTTCACTTAACTATCACTATAAAAAAAATCAACACATTTGTTGATATAATAAACTCATAAATTTTTTTAAATGAAATTTTGTCAAAAAAACTAAAAAAATAAATATATCATATAAGAAAGAAATTATATTAAATTTAAAATAATATAAAATCTATTACTCCGTAAACCTTAATTTTATTTTTTACAAAATAAATTTTTTAAAACTATTTTATTTTTTAAAAATTGAAAAGTTTTTTAATAATGCAAAATTTCATTATGAAACAAAGCCAACCAATGTTGTATAGATTGTGTATATTTTTATATTTTTTAAAAAAATTTAAAGGTTTTTTATATTAACAAAAGTGATCATTTGTTTACTTTAAATTTTATATAGATGGTTAAGTACAAATTTTTTTATAGCGATGGTTAAGTGAAAAAGATACTTTATGGTGGTTAAACTTAGTTTACTATAAAAATAATAGTTTGGACCGCAATTTGAAAAGAAAAAAAAAATAATTCGGGGCACCAACTTGTACTGTTCCTAATTTTAATGCAAAATCTAACTTACTACTCCTAAATCATTAACTTGTTTCTTGAACTCTTTTGACCATCATACCATGAAATTATTAGGAATTAGACAAGATCTTACAAATTAATCTTTTGTTTGGTTTAATAATAAACAAACTACATAGAAGTAGAGAAAGAAAAATGTTTTAATTAAAATTGGTGAAAATGTTTATTTTATGTATATTCCTTAATTTTTTATTTTTATAAAACAATACTAATACATACTCATTCACTGCAAGAGTTTGATTCCAGTGAGAACTCAAATATATATATGAAAATATAATAAATCTTATAGTCATAAATAATTACATCACTTATGTTCGGTTGTAATGAATACAACATATATAATCACCATAGTTTGATTATGAACAAAAGGGATGCATTTTTTCATCAAAATAATATTTTCACGTTAATTTAAGTTCTTCTTTGATCCAAAATTCTCATTCTCAAATATATAATGAGCGAAAAAAATATGATTTTGTAAATTGATCTTTAAAAAATTAAATACTTCTGCTCATTCTTCCTCAAATTCTGCTTTATGCCCATTAATTACTGCGTCTAATTGGTTCATTTAGAAGTTTAGAAATTTTCAGAATACTCCAGAGGTTTAGAAATTCTCAACAACAACAAAAAAAAACTTTTTTCCCAATGTGATGACTCATAAATGTTGTACATCTATTTATATAATTGGTCCATCTAAAGTATGATTTATCAATAAAAAAAGTATGATATATTAGTGAGATATTTTATGCAGTGACCGTTCTGTATCAAGATATAACTCTACGCTTACAACCAATGCGTCAAAGAGGTAATACACCCAATATGTCCATAATCAAATAAATGTGTGTCAAGTCAAAATAGTTATTGAGACCAATTTTCAATATTTCTAAAATATTATTCATTAATATTACATTTACAAAAAAATTAGGTGTGCACTAAATCATATGTTAACTAAAGGAAAAATTACTCATACGGAAAATTTACCTACGCACTATAATCAAAAAAGAAAAAGAAAAAGGTGTGCAGTAAATTAAATAGTAAACACTTGAATTAAATTATGAAAACAGTACTTCTGAAAACAATGCAATACAATAAACTCAGATTAGTTAAATAGTTTATGACTGATATTTATGGTTGTCATTTGGCATTTTGGAGAGAGTCTGGTTCCGTTGAAAATTTAAATTAACGTGAGAAATTTTTATATTAAAAAATAATTACATATTCCATATTTATTTATGAAATGGTAATGGTAAAGACAACAAAGATTCATATATTCTTAATAGACGAATATAAAAAATGTACTTATGAATATAAAAGCTCTTATATTTTTGCGTTAATTCTAGTTCTTTTGATCCAAAATGCTTTAGGAACGTCAAATATAAATATATTTATGAATAAAAACATTGTGAATTATGATAAGTGTCGTTTACTTGTTTATCAAAAATAATATCAACATTGAATTTAGAATCACGTGTACTAGTATCAAATAATATGATTATTGAGATTAGTTGCTCAAATAAACTTGTATAATGCCCCATTCAAATTTAAATGTTCATTTTTAATTTTCACACATATTAAAAAAGTTTATGTATGTATAAAATGTCATTAAGTGTATTATTACAATTCCATTTGTTGTAGGTATTGAAAATATAAAGCATACAATTAATGCATGAATAATATTGTTCATTTCTCTTAATTTCTTTCATAATTAAGTAAATGTACACTTGTTTGAGACAACTCAAAAAGAAAAAATGGATATTTAATATGTGACAGAGAAGGAAGTATAGTTTTTATTTTCAAACAACCCATTGTATAAATTAAATTTCAGTTGGTCACATGTATAGTGTCTCCCATTACCATAAAATGGATTTAGATCGGCCAATTCCAGCTGGTCAAAAACTACACAATTTTAAAAATAATAAAATTGAAATGACATAGTTTTTCTACTAACTATGTTTAGAATTATAAATATTACCATAAAATTGAAATTATAAAATACTCCCTCCGTCCCATTATTATCTTACCATTTGGTAGTTATCACGGTTTTTAAAAAAATTTATGTTATGTGAGATAAAAGTAGAAAAAAGAATGAGTAAAAAGTAAGTAAAAAATGAATATATTGTAAAAAGTAGAAAATAGAATGAATAAAAAATAAATAAATTGGAGAGATAATGTAAATGTGAGAGAAAAAATATGAGTAGAATGTAAAAAGTAGGAAAGTGAATAAGTGGAAAGTGAATAGATTGGAGAGAATGTGTAATTGAGAGAGAAAAAATCTTATATAATAACAGAATAGGGTGTCCTGTTTCCACCATATAGCGACGAATCTTTCGTTTCTAAAATTATAAAAATCGTCGCTAAAATCCGTTTCAGGCTCAAAGCTTAGGCCCAAAACATAAAGGCCCAAAGCACTTTTATCCCACATTGCTTAAATTACTTTACTAAGTTAAACATCTACACTATATAAATCATGCTCATACATCCAACTTTCTCACTTATTCTTGCAATGCTTGCATAGCGAATAATTATTTGAACGGTTCGATTGCGCATTCGATTGCGCATCAGAACGGCGAATAATAAAAATAGGATAACAAATGATTGCTTCCACCGCATTCCGTCGGAACGACGGGCGGTACGCTAGTTATAAATAAAATGTAAAAAGTAGGAAAGAGAATAAGTGGAAAGTGAATAAATTAAAGAGAGGGTGTGTAAATGTGAGAGAGAAAAATTTCCATTTAAGGAAATGAAAAGAAAATTTTGGGATACCAAATAAAGAAATGAGAAGAAAAATATGGGACGAATGAAGTAATATTTATAATTCACGGGTTTCTTCAAATTTAATCTATTATTCGCTGAGTTGATCTATAATTGATAATTTCGATTTTCGCCAAAATATTAGATTCTCGCATGATACTTATAATCTATTATACTATTCAAAAACTATAAATAAAATCACTTGAACAAAAATAAAAAGGTAGAGATCAAGTAAAAATGTCTAAATATAAAAGTATAAAGAGATCATAATTATAGATGTACCTTCTAATCAATGGCTGAAATTATCCAATTAATATCTATTTAATTATAATAAAAATGATTATTCAATGTTTGAGGGTA
>JAWWMW010001135.1:188825-204702 GCA_035048345.1 Echeveria elegans
AAGAGAAAGAAATGACTAGCTTATATATAGATATGGAATCATGACTCACAAGCTTGAGCTTTTGAGTCGAGATGGAACCGCATCCGTATATGAGCTAGTCGAAATTCAACAGGATACACAAAATAGAAATTTCTCGAATCTTCTAACTCTGTAAAAAATTGAATTACTAACCGATAGACGTTCACTTGGCGCATAACTAAAAATAAATATGATAAATTTTAAATGCAAAACAGAACTCTAACACTTTCGGGACCCATTTGTTTTGACACATATATATATGATTATGAGTATAATCAAAGAGAAGCAATGTAATTCGACACCACAATTACTTTATTTTCAATTGGCTGAACAAATCATTGCTTCTTTTCTAGTCAAAGCTTCATAACTACCATTACTTTATTTTCATTTCTTCCACACCACAATTTTTTGTATCTTCAAATTATATATACACAGTACTCGATTCTTTAAACACGTGTTTTCTCCACTTTACTTGACTTTGAAAAAAGATAGGTAGATAGATACATGACACTAGCTTATTTCATTTATGTAACAAAAGATGTATTGTTTTGTTGTTGCTCAATAGTCTACTTCAAACATAGATTAGACATGACTTTCCCGTTTTCTTTTATTTTTTGTTCTGTTTTTTCATTTTAATAAAGTTGATGTACACATTAATGGAGTCAAAATTGAGCCTATCTTTTTTTATATATAGAAAATGAGTTATTAAATGTCTACTATTTAACTGAGGAACCCGGTTTAACGGTTATTCCTTGATTATCTCTTATCCCTATTTTTTTCTTTTTTATAAACTCCTTTTCCTTATCCAATTTAAATTTTTATAATAAAAATATATTTTGATTGAAATTTATATTTATTCTGATATTTAAATAGAACATCATAAATTTGAAAATAAAAAACACAGTTAGAAACTGTGCAGCCAGTACTAGTACAATTTAATTCACCTTATCTCACTTTAGTTCTAAGGTGATTTCATATTTAATTAGTTATGATATGCGATTTTGTATCAAGATACAGTCCGGTTAAAAATCAAATTAAGGTGAGAATGTGAAAACTTTTATGTTCATAAACAATATCACATACCATATTCATTTTCAAATTGCATCAAATACAAAACATCTTATATTCATAATTAAAAATTATGATGAACATACACGATATTATGTTCGTTTAAATTTGATAAATGAATATAAATATAATTATTTATAAGCATAATAGTTATTATGTTCTCACGTTAATTTGAGTTCATATGTGATCTAGTTTGCATAGTTGACATGCTTTTCATAAATTAGTAGTTTTTTCTATTTATCTATTCGGTTCAGTCTGATTAATTCATTTTACACGAAACCTTCTGGTAAATTAAATATTACACATAATTAATATTAAGATAAAATATTTTATATTATAAAACTACGTGGTTTGTCAAGTGTGACACTATTTCCATATGACCGTTTTCGAATTTTGGTACTGCAGTTTGCACCCAGGAGTTGTTCACTTGTCAATTTCCCGTACAAATCAAGCAAATTCAAAGGACCAAAACGCAATTACATAAAAACGAACGAACTTCACGACGCTCCACGTGGCACCGCGATATTCGAATTCCCCTGCAAAAAAATAATTTCATATAAATTTAGAAAAGCTTTCCTATTTAACAACGGCGGACGAAAGACGAACGACGACGACGCCGAATACGACGTCGTAACCACTCTACTCTTCCGTTCCGTGACGTCGACGGAGCCAGCCAGAGAAATCAACAAGCAACCGCAACATCCCGCTGTCTCCGATTGCGACGTCCTTCTCCCTCTCCCTTCATTTCTGCTGCAATTTTCTCCGCTGATTTTTTTTCTTTCAACAGAAGCTTCCGGAAACAGGTGCGTTTCACGTTTGTTTGTTTTTTCAAATGCAGCCTAAATGTGGATCGATCCATCCAACGAGTTCTAAATTTAGAGATTTATTTTTATCGATTTCCGTCCGTTTGTTGTATGGAAAAATTCGTTAATTTGGTGAGTGTTTTTGAATTTGTATTTGTGCGGAGACGGTTTTGATTTGTGAATGTGAATTCCTAAATCTGGAAGTATCTGTTGAATACTGAGTTGGGAGGAGAAGGTCGTGATGATAATTTGAGAGTGGTTGAAACGATATTTGGATTGGTGAAGGTGGCGTTGGTGGATCTGGAAAGTGAAATATTCCTTAAAAGGGTTTGAATTCGGATTCTCGAGTGAAGTGGTGGTAAGATTTCTTGTAGTAACTTTTATTGTTTTGAATATGTTGTGTGTATTTAATTCAGACACATGTTTTCTTTATTATTTTTCCTTTTTCTTTTGACAGTCTGTTTACGTAGGGGACCATCAACTCAGATCCAAAATTGGATTGAATAAGTGTTTAAATGCTGTTTGTCAGTTTTTCAGTCTGCATTAACAATGATAGTTTTTGGTGTAGTATCCTAATCCCAAAAATGTAGTCAATGAGAATATATGCTTGATGTGTTTATAGAGAAATAAAAATAATGAAGCAGGTGGTAGTCAGTAGAAGCTCATAAATGAAGCTAGAAGCACAATGCTGTGTAATGTGAATTGAATTGAATTTGCATTGGCCCATGATTAGCTTTCTTGTGAATTGTTATGGGGTGGCCAGAGTGTGGTGTTGAGGGTTTTGGTTATCCCATCCCATTCCTTCATTAAAGAACATGGAGTAGATAGATATTTGGAGCTGCTATATTGTGTTGTATTGATGACTCTTTATGTTTGTATTTCTGAAGATTAGTTGCAGAAGAGGAGGCGGCGCTATGGGAACTGTCGGTGCGGAGGAATTGCAAAGATTGGGTGGCCATGAAGAGAAGATTGTTGTTTCCGTTAGGGTGCGACCTTTGAATGAAAAAGAGATTGTTAAAAATGATGTATCGGATTGGGAATGCGTCAGTAGTGATACTATCGTTTACAAGAACAGTCTCCCCATCCCTGAGCGGTCGATGTACCCTTCGGCGTATACTTTTGGTACGATAATGTCAGATTCCCTTATATGATATATTTCCACTCATTTTTACTCCATGTTATCTCACGTCTCTTTTGAAGCATTCAGCATTATTGTGTATGGATTTCATTCTCATTTTTTGTTCTTTGTTGGCTTGTAGACAGAGTATTTAGGTTCGATTGCTCCACCAGGCAGGTTTATGAAGAAGCAGCAAAGGAAGTTGCTCTTTCTGTCGTGAGTGGTATCAACTGTGAGTAAAGTGTATACCTCTTTGATTTCTGAATTTTCAGTTCAACCTGAGCCATGCTCTGACTGAGTATAAAATATGTTAGCAAGTATTTTTGCTTATGGACAAACAAGCAGCGGAAAGACTTACACGATGAGGGGAATTACTGAGTACACCATGGCTGACATATATAACTATATTGACATGGTAACCCAAGTAGCACTGTTGCATTGTTTCAGATTTCATTAAATATGTAACTCTCAATGGAACCAATCGCTACTTTTGCAGCACAAGGAAAGAGAATTTTTGCTGAAGTTTTCAGCTATGGAAATATACAATGAATCTGTCCGAGACCTCCTCAGTTCTGATAGTACTCCACTTAGGCTTCTTGATGATCCAGAGGTATGTCCAATGTTACTTATAAGTTTGTAGAGTTATTTTACAGTAAATTGACAGCACTTAAATCAACAGCGAGGGACAATCGTGGAAAAGCTCACCGAGGAAATTTCGAGGGATTGGTATCATTTGAAGCAGCTCCTTTCTCTGTGTGAAGGTCAGACTAGAGCATATCTAGTCTTAGTTTTAGTTTTACATATCACTTGTGCTATATAACCCTTGGCATTCTATATTTGCAGCTCAAAGACAGATTGGGGAAACTGCATTAAATGAAACGAGCTCTAGATCTCACCAGATTATTAGACTGGTAATTTAGTCTAACATTCGTTAGCGGATATGTAATCATTCATACTTATACTGCTCAAAAGCTATTTTCAGAAATATCGAAGTAAGTGTGATAGCTCTTCATTTGACTTATGCTTGACACAAATTGTAGACGATTGAAAGTTCTGGACGTGATTTTACAAAGAACTCAACCACTTTAGCAGCTACTGTGGTATGCATATATTTTGAATATTTGATGGTAATATTGGCATTGATGTATGAAAATGTCACATTGCAACAATTTAACTAATATTTGGCAACGAATCTAGAATTTTGTTGATCTTGCGGGTAGTGAGCGAGCATCACAATCTTTATCAGCGGGATCCAGGTTGAAAGAAGGTTGCCACATAAATCGAAGCCTGTTGACTCTTGGAACAGTTATACGTAAGCTAAGGTTAGTGTTTTTATTTGTTTCCATTGAGCGAAATATTTCTGCCCTAATTCTCTTCTAGTTTTGTTCAGTTTCAAAGTAATTTAACAATAAGATGGTGTGAACCGATTTTGTATGCTTGTGCAAGTAGTCAGTGACTGGTAGGGAATGACAACAGGACATGGTAGATGATCTATCATTATAAGCAGGAGGTAGACATATTCACAGTAATGTAATTATGACTTTTTCCTCTTTTCTTTTACATCATATTTGCAGGATTACCTTTCAGGAGCCCATCATAATATTTTGAAATTTAATTTCAACTATGACAAATGCGAGTTTTAAGTTAGCATCAGTTGGAATGTTTTATGCTACATAATGAATAACATTTTTTCCGCAACTAACAGGGTTGCTCAATTGACCGTTCCTTGATTAATATGAATATTAGTGTCAACAAACTGGGAGTATTTTTTTAGCATCAAATAACTTGTTAGAATACAAGTACTCAATATTTCTTGCTTCCACATTTCTCTCTCTTTTTGTTTCTGGTTCTAACTTGTCCACATTTTCTACTTTGGCCGCATTTTCTATTTGAATTCTATTGCAGCAAAGGAAGAAACGGACATGTTCCTTTTAGAGACTCGAAGCTGACTCGGATTCTTCAATCATCCTTAGCTGGAAATGCTCGAACAGCCATCATTTGTACAATGAGCCCTGCACGAAGCCATGTTGAGCAGTCAAGAAACACCCTCTTATTTGCTAGTTGTGCTAAAGAAGTTACTACCAATGCTCAGATCAATGTTTTCATGTCGGATAAAGCATTAGTAAAGCACTTGCAAAGGGAGTTAAGTAGGCTTGAGACGGAGATCAAGAGTTCAGGAGTGGTTGCTGCTCCTGATACTGCAACACTATTGATAGAAAAGGACTTTCAGATTGAGGAGGTACCGATCCGATTCCCTGTTACCAAAATTGAGTATCATCTGTCTCTTGCTGTCACAGTTTCTATTACTACGTCAATGTTGCTAAACCATCATAGCACCTAATCATTCATTTTCTGTTTTGTCGGGCATATTATTTTGTTCAATTGAGAAAAACTCCACTGTAATAAATGCCAATGTGGCTAGTCTGATTTCATCCTTTTAGCTCATGCTGATGGTACCCCTCATTATATTTTGAAGACAAAAAGAATATGATTACAAATCGGCTAAATTTATGCAGCTAAAGAAAGAGATCTCCAAGCTAACTCTTCAGAGAGACATTGCACAATCTCAGGTTGAGGAGTTGCTAAGAGCGGTTGAAGATGCTGAATCCTCTATGTCATCTGTATGTTCCTACATAGTCTACCCATTTTGATCCATTTATTGCAACTCAGTGATAATTAAAGTGTCTTACAATTCCGCAGCCAGCTTTGGATAACCAATACCCTTCGTTACGAGTTAGGAGATCTTGGGGCGACGAGGAACCAATTCCTGATGTATCTGCTTTAGATAACTCAAACTCTGTGGACATGAGGTCATTAACAGTGTCTCAGAATTTTGACCAGCACAGCCTTAGTAATTATGGGGATCATGACATCATTTTCCCTGACTTCAGTGAAGATGATGTCCATAACGATACTGCAACACCTCAAAGGATCAATAAATCATACACTGGAGACCTTTATTCAAATTGGAGAAATAGTTATGAAGTAGATGATGCGAATTCAGATGACAACTGCAAGGAGCTCCGGTGTATAGAAATTGGGCCTAACAGCATGAATACAGTTTTGATGCCCAGCACGTTGATACCTGAACAAGAGACAGAAGTATCAGGGGTAACAATGGCTACAGACATGGATAAGCCAGATCAGGCATCAGTGTCCCATCCACTGCAAGAGGAGACTAGGTTCAGGAGCAACCATCCAAATCAGTCATCTACTTCTCATGAAGAACTTCACAATGATGACTCAGGTGTCAATAGAACCTTGAAGTTCAGCAGAAGTAAAAGTTGGAATGCTGGTCAAACTAGCTTGTTTTCAAAATGGCTTGAGATGATACACAAGACTGAGAATGTGCCACCATTCACCTCGGATACAAGCTCGGAAGAAAAACCACCAGAACTTGGAAGAAACCTCCCAGTTACCGAGATGAATCTGGATATTCATGAGACCGAGGAAGCTGTTTATGAAGTTGAGGATCAGGTCAAAGCAACAACAGATCAAAAAGTTAAAATAACAGAAAACATTGCTAACGGTACCGAGGATAAGGGAACTCAAGTTTCAATGGAAATTGCTACTGATGACTTCAATCTGTTACATGCCCAGGACTCTTCTGATAAAGAAGTTACTAGCATTGACGGAAATGTGATGGAATTGCAGAAAAGTAGCTCCAAAATAGCCGTGGGAGATACAGCCACTGATGAGGTTGAATTTCAACATTCAGAAATAGCAGCAGATAAAGAACTTGCTGACTCAGAAGCAGCTGGTGCAACTAACAATGAGGATGCAGAGGTAGTAACAGAGAAGGCACAAATATATAATCCGGTAAATTTCACATCCCATTGTTTACTACATTGCCTCGCTTATATATACTGTTAAAATGGGATGCATGTTGCAATTGAGAATACACCTAGACCTCTCATAATCTCGAAAGCCACTTACCTTCCCAATATTCATTTTTTCCGAGGTATTGGAGTGAAATTCTTAATGCATAAAGCAACTTTTTGAATCTAATCAGATGCTGTTTGATGCCTTTGAAGTTAGCATTGTGTTGTAACTTTTACACTATAGGCAATTCAGTTCTGCTAGATCATTTCACAAACCTCTGTAGCCTTAATGTTTCTTTCTATCTTTCTGAGCTTCAGGAAACCGATGATGGCCAAATGATAGAGAAACCACGAAAGAGTGTGCGAGACATAGGCTTAGATCCAATTTCATATGATATTGGAAGTTCGCTGGATTGGACATATAAGTTCCAGGAACTTCAGAAAGAAGTAATAGATCTGTGGCATGCCTGCAATATATCTTTGGTACATAGAACCTACTTCTTTCTGTTATTCAAAGGTGATCCACAAGATTCCATATACATGGAAGTGGAGCTCAGGAGGCTTCATTTCCTCCGCAATACATTCTTGCATAGTGGTCAAACTTCTATCGGCGGCCAAACTCTTACACTTGCATCTAGGTATCTTATACATCACGTCCCACTAAATATCAGTGTATATAATATATGCAATCTCATCATGACGCTTACTATTGCATCGTCTCAACAAATAAACAGTGTGAAGGCACTTTTCCGAGAAAGAGTGATGCTGAGCCGGAGAATGGGGAGAAAACTGTCAGAATTGGATAGGGAAAATATTTACCTTAAGTGGGGCATTCAATTGAACTCAAAGAACCGAAGACTACAACTTGCTATGCTCTTGTGGACCAACACTGACAACATGGATCACATAACAGACAGCGCTAACCTAGTCGCAAAGCTAGTTAAGATTATCGAACCAGAGAGTGGCTACAAGGAGATGTTTGGATTAAACTTTACTCCCGCCTATACAACCACGCCATCTATGAAATGGAAACGGCGCTTACAATTCTTGTAAGCTCGTACCTACAATCCGCAGCATTAGAGACTGATTTGTTCATCCAGAACCTCCTCTTATCAGGTCAATCCGAATCAGTAATTGTTTGATCTCTAGCTCCCAAGCTGAAGTTGTAACTAGTGACTAGTGTGGTGTAAAGGTTGCCTAGTGTTATACAAAGCTTTGCTTGTAAATAATAAAAACTTATGTGAGCCATCACATGGTTTGTAACTGTCTCATGTATTTTGTAATAAAACAAATTAAGGAAGCGTGGCTCTTCTTTCTATTCAAACAGCCCGATGTAAAATCTAGTGCCATCTTTTAGCTGACGTAAAAACACGTCTTGATTACCGATCGAAGGCAACTCCTCTGCAACCTGACAACACTTAAATAATCTGCCTAACCTAGAAAAAACAGCAAGGAGGTATTAAACTTGCCCGATTCAAACATTAGTGTTACTAAAGAAAATATAAACTGCATGGCACAAAAGAGCGACAAGCCTGAATCGAGTTAGCAGGGTCACTGAAGAACTGCTTAGCTAAGTGATACCAGGAATGGTCAAAACACCAGTAGGTTTTTCTTGAAAGGAGGAACAAGATAATTTCATATGACAAACAATTTATCAATGAACCCGACTAAAGCAAACATTACATACCGCTAATACATAAAGGGAATGGCAGCCTTTCTGTGTTGTGGATAATTCTCGAATTTCTGAAGATACCATTCATGAATCTCTCCAGCAGCAAAGGACAGATTTATTACCTGACATTGCCAATTCTAAGAATGTCTAAATGCAGGTACAAGCGATTTTAACAAGGGGCGAGAGAAAGTTAATATAAGGTACCGTAAAAGCGAAAGCGAGCCAGATAGTCAAGTCAAAGCCTCCACTTGCAATTACAATACCAGCATAAATGACCTTTGGAAAAGCGAGAGAACGAAACCATCATCAAAATCAGTTGTTCATATTTGCAAGTAATTAAAAGAAGGTATAAAGGAAGTAAATACCGCTTTTGTCCAAGGACGAAGGTCACAACGTGAAGGGATGACAAATGACTTACCATTTCAGCTAAGTAATGAGGACTTGAGACATAGTCAAACCAATCCCCCCTCGGAATGACATGCTTGTCTTGATCTCTTATATCCCGTCGCAGTGACCCCTGATGAATTGGCATCTAGTGAGTGTGCGGACACAACACTAAGTTGACTAGTTACATGCACTTCGCAAAATTTGCCAAAATCTAACTCTTACAAAGATTGCATGGCAATTTCGCTGATGAATCCATCCCCAATAAAATATCGCTGCACCGATCCACGTATACCATCCGAGCTTCATTAAAGGCTCAAGATATCCCCAAAAGTTAAACTTGATGTCTGGCAATCTTTCTTCGACCACCACAGAAACCTCACTCATCTGATGGAGTGCAAAGTTCAAGACCTCAATGGCACATCCGTGGAAAAGCGACAGAGGGACTGCAAAATAAAAACTAGCCCAAGCAGTTAATCCCAAACGTAAGAAAACGAAACATGTGCAAACAAGGAAAACAATATAAACAACTCACTAATATCCAGTCAAATAGGCAAGGGTATGCATTCGGGCAGAGCGGCTATATTTGAAGACAAATAATGTCTCATATAGTCGCCTCAAAACTTGGATTTCCATCAACAGAAGGAGAAAAACTGATCGCCAAACTGATAATCTCTCCATCGTGGATAAAGAACGAAAACCACGTGGTGCGAAGATATCAGCACCTTCAGTCACATCCCGCGCATCAAACTTCAGTGGAGCTACCTTATAGGCATAGTGCCAGGTCAAGGCCAAAACAATTGTAGTCCAGACTACAGAAAATATGTAAAAGTGCAGGAAGAACTTCTGAGGAACTGTAAATCTCTGGATATCAAACAAAGAAACTTTATTCAGATACAACAACCTCCAAGAACAGAAACATGTGCTTATGTGCGTATCGACGAGCAACACAGAAGATACACGCTTGAAATATATGAAACTCAAATGTTAACATAACTTGATACAGAAAACTCGAAATATGACTAAAAGAGACAACTTTACCATCTACAAAGTTCAATCTCACCTACATTGTAAATTAACTATTTAAATGGAAAAACCCTAACAAGGAACTTTTTTTATGAAGTTAAATTGAGCAACTGAAATTTTAGTAGTAAAAAATTGTTAAACCTGAGATGAAGTTGATGGAGATATCTTGCCTCTCCTTGCAAACCCTAAAACGAACTGACGGAATGATGCGAGACGAGAAGAGGGTACGGACGCAATGAGAATGGGAAGTATGCCAGCAATCCACAATCCTTGAATCAGCCACGAAAGCTTCAAATCAAACCGACTCGCAATCTGAATCAGTTCCGCCAACCCCATCATTTAATTTATTCAGAAAAAGATTGAATCTTTAGGTCGATTTAGTTATCTCGACAACCTCGCCAAGTTTGTTTAGTGTTTTCCTCTTCGGAGACCAACTCCAGCGACACTGTGTGTCTTGTGGTATAGTCTGTCCTCCGACTGTGTTTGAATTTGAGTGGAGTCCGAAAACAGTAATTAACTTAAATACGAGGACAAAATTCTAATTAGCGTAATAATAACAAAATGGTTAATTATTTGTAATCTAGTTGCACTCCCGTCGTTCCGACGGAAATTTTTTGATATCTTCATTCGATTTGATTGAACTTTTCAACGTTTTTCGCTCCATTTATAATTTATAAATTTTCAATTTTTAAATTCTTAATTTTATAATTTTTTTAAATTCTTAATTTTATAATTTTTTTGAAATATACGTGATCATATACAACCAAATACGATCAGTTGATCAAATACAGTCAAATATGGATGAATAGTGTGGTGGATGGCATGTAGTGTAAATAAGGAGGGTGAGAAGGGCATTTTTGTCAAAGTTGTATTGCAATGGGGTCTCTAGTGAGGAAAATAAGAGAATTAGTGAGGAAAAGTGGGTGGTTGGTGGTCTTGACAGAGAATTAGTGACAAAGTTGTATGGTGGTGGATTGAATTCTTTTATATAGATAGATTTTACAATTATCTTCATCATTTTTATTTCTACTAGCGTACCGTCTGTGGTCTTGACAGAGATGCGTCATTCCGAATGTGCAATCGAACATGTCAAATACAGGCGGAACTCGATAGATCAATTTTTGGATCCGTATGATCCGTGTAATTTAGAACTTTTAATTTTAAATTTTTAACTAGCTGGGTTTGGCCCCTCTGTTATGTGGAAATTTAAAACGGACTCGTGTGATCGGTGTAAATTAAATTTTTAATGGGTCGGGTGGGCCCGTGTGTTTCTCTAAAAATTTAAACAGGCCCGTGTGGTCTGTATAAATATAAAATTTTAATTTTTAATGGGCCGGACTGGGCCCGTGTGGTTAAAATATGATCAAATATAATTTTTAACTTTTAACTTTTAATGGGTCAGGCTGGGCCCGTATGGTCTGTGTAAATTTAAACAGACCCGTGTGATCTGTGTAATTTTAAACTTTTATTTTTTAACTTTTAATTTTAATTTTAATGGCACGGACTGGGCTCATGTGGTCTGTGTGAGAATAAATTAAAAAACTTAAAGGTATGAGCAAAATGAGTAGTTCCGTTCACCAATTCTGTTATATATATAGACTAGCGTTCCGTCCGTCGTCCCGACAGGAATAGGGGGACAGACGATATTCTCCCCCCCCCCCCCCCAATTCGATCAATTCCTCGCGATTTCGGTGCCCAAACTCCCCATCTTTCCTTCTCCTCAATTTTCATCCTCATTCCCGTCGTACTCATCTGCAAACTTGGAGGAAGAAATTTAATAAATTACCATAGTGCCCTTAATGAAGAGTAAAATTGACAATTTATGTTTTATTATTCGTCTTTTTCCCTATTCATTTATATGTTTAGATAATATTTCCTTCATTCCATAATATATATTTATTATTCTTTTTTTGATGTTCCATAATATATGTTTACTTAAGAGTTTTGAAAAGGTTTACTATATTACTCTTAGATTTAATGAATAAAATAAATGCATTTAGTGCTTCTTTTAAATATAGTAATAAGTTAAAGTAATGTTTTCTTAATAAGCATGAATAAGGAATATGGACTTCTAATATGGAACATGGGAGTATGTATTCGGATGCGCCATAAGCAATGTGACATACTCCTATCTCATAGTTTTTTTTATTTTGTTTTAAAATATAATTTTCATTTCTTTAAATGAAATTTTTTCTACTCTCACATTTATTCTTCCTTCAGTCTATTTATTTTGAATTCATTCTCTAATCTATTTTTACCTCACACAACTGTTTTCTTAAATTTTATGCATAAATTCAAATAAACACTATAAAATAAGGCGAAATAAGTATTAGTTATGCACCAAATTAAGATAATACGGTCGGACAAATTTCTCAAGAAATAGATGACAAAAATAGTGGATGAGAATCTTCCCTAAGGTTTAATTTACCAACCCCCCAACTTTATTTTATGCTTACATGTATACTTGTAGCCACATATTTTCATGAAACATATTGCCGACCTCCTACTCTTCTTCCCTACTCCTCCTCTTGCCACCTATTCATCCCTCACTAGTCACTTATACTTCTATACTCTTCTTCCAATTATCTCACCCAACAGTTTTTATTCCTTTCATTCTAATTGCATCTCCTTTGAAAGGCACATTCAAACGCTAATCCCGTTTTATTTGTCATTTATCGATTTTTGTGTTACACCCTTAACATATTTGGATCATATCTTTGCATATGAAACAATATTCTATTTACCGCCTTATTTTTTGAGATATGTTGTTAAGGCATGTTTAAATTGGAGTTTTTTTTTTTTGTGGTCAGTTAGATGGCGATCAAACGGTTGAGTTCTCACCTTATATCTCCAAGTGGTGTTTTAGTGTGCACCTGTTGATTCTTCCTGTTGAATGTTGTTGGTTGTTATGCTCTCGTAGAGCGTAATTCATTGTGCTATATGTGTGTAAAAGAAAATCTGTTTATTCACATTAGCGGGGAAGAAAATCACATATATGAAGAAACCTTTGAGAACAAGCCTCTATACGAAAAACTGTTTATTTCAAAAATATATTTTCTTTTGACAACATACATTTTTGTTAACTTATTTTCCGTCTCATAATATAGAAATCATTGTTTGTCTTTTTTTACATTTGCTAGTTCCAAATCTGATGGACCACATTCTGATTATGCTAATTATAAATGTTGGGTGGATATTAACAAATCGCTAGTCCCCAGTAAGTCAAAATCAATTAAATTTCGCGGTGGTGTCGCGACGGTTATGGTGGCCTTTTGGTCGGATGGTCTCCATTTGGGTCACCGACAGTTCGATCTGTTCGCATTCCGAGTTCAGGTTGGTAGGGGCTGAAGCGGCTTGGAAATTGAGGCATCGGGATGCTCCATCTTCTCCTTTTTTTGGGTGGCGCTTGGTTGCATGGAAGTCGAGGCGTCCGGTTTGGGTATTTAAACATTTGTATTTAATGTTTATTATTGGATGTTGGTGTCCATTGCTCTATTTGATTTTTAGGTACTTGATGTCAGTACATCTTGTACGATTATTACATCTGTGTTACCCATTATCGGGAAAAAATCATTTAAATTTCGTGAATGATGTGTCTCATTGTTTGAGGAATTTAGTCTAGAGTTTTATGATTCGTAAAGGGGTTAGGTTCAACTCCTAAATTTTTCTTACTCGAACCGAGTCGCGCCGTCCGTCCAGCCAAATTTCATAATCATGCATGCACGGTCTGAGCATAGATCGGGGCTGAAACCGCCGTGCATGTGGAGATCCAGCCGATTAGAACCTCCGAGAAGCAGGACCGCAGGCAGATCTGAGAATTCCGAACATCCGCCTGGAGCGCCGTGGAGCACAGACTAGTGGAGAGCAGTCGTGGATCGTCGTCCGCTCAAATCTGATTTGAAGATGTTGTTGGAGCGTCCGCCGTTCGCAACCTCGTCATTTGGAGCCTCACTGTTGAAATCCTCGAACATGAACAAGAGCTAGTCGTGACCCAGCCGTGGTGGGTTTATTCGGGGAACTAAAACGGAAATCTAATGAAAGGGAAAGGTTTCAGGGGAGAAGAAAGCCTCCTCCGTGAAGGAGTGTTCGTCCTCTACCCCGAAGGGAGGTTAATGAAGGAAGAGGAGCGGCTATGTTTTAGAGAGAAGGAAAGCTATCAGTTGATTTTGATTGAGTTGAGTTTAAAAAATTAAAAAATATACTTTCTTTTGACAACATACATTTTTTGCTAACTTATTTTCCATCTCAAAAATATAGAAATCGTTGTTTGTCTTTTTACGTTTGCTAGTTCCAAATCTGATTAATTACATTTTGATTATGCTAATTATAAATGTTGGGTGGGTATTAACAAATCGCTAGTCCCCAGTAAGTCTAAATCAAATAAATTTTGTGAATGATGTGCCTCATTGTTTGAGGAATTTAGTCTAGAGTTTTATGATTCGTCAAGAGGTCAGGTTCAAGTCCTACATTTCCTCTACCCCAGAACCCAGATTCAAAAGGTTTGACCTTTGTCTCTCATGTTCTCCCTCCCTCTTCAATCTCTGATCTTAAGGAATAAGAGTTGCGCAAGGAGACAACTTTATCTTATTCTTCTCTCATGTGTACATTTATTAAGAAATAATAAGAATGTGAGTGTGATATGTAAAATAAAATAAAAGTAAATGGTTAGAGAATAAAGTATAAAAAAGAGTATAATGTGAAACATAAAGTAAGAGAAACAACTACGCAATAAGGGTATAACCAAAATAAAAATAGGAAGAATAAAATGAACAGAGATAACAATAGTGAATTTGGGTATCGTTCGGTAATTTGTAATGCTGATAAGTTGTAATAAAACAAAGAGAAATTTGTTTTTAACACCCGTTATTCACGCAATTTAGATATTAACATCCCTTATTAAAACATTTGGATTGAAACACCTCTTATTCGTCAAAATTTTGGATGTTAACACCTCACTGCAACTGCGTTAATTTTATCATTAAATGCCTGACACACGAGCGTATTTTTAACACCCGTTATTCACGCAATATGGATATTAACACCTCTTATACGTAAAACGTTAAATTTTAACACCCTTAATTCTAAATATTTTTAAGTCTCGATTCATTTCGTATGCGCATTACAGGCGTGTGTAACACACCGTTTAACGCCGTTGTACGAAGGTGTTAACGTCCAAAAAGTTGACGAGTAAGAGGTATTTAAATCTAAATTTTTTAATAAAGGGTGTTAATGTGTAAATTGCATGAATAACGGGTGTCAAAAATAAATTTACTCAAAGTTTTAATGATCAAATATTCAAATGTTTTGTTTCGGCAAAATATATTTTTGAAAATGTGTGCTATAAGACAATTTAAGGTCCTGTTTGACTGCAGAGAAAAAGGAGAGGAAAGAAAAAATTAAGTAAAAATTTTGAGTAAAAATAAAATGTGTATTTAATTGTAAGAAAAAATAAAAAATAGATAAAATAAAATTAATTTTTTTTTACAACTTTTCATAAAAAATATTTTTTTAAAGATTTGTTTTCCTCACTTTTTTTTCTCAATCAATCTGAGTCAAAATGAACAATAGTGAACACTGTTACTAGTGAAATACATCATTATTTTTCAGAAGAGATGAAATGTCACATGATTGTCAGGGTACCCGATAACAATGACATGGATTGATGATGAAGTGTTGTTACTCAGCACACAGGCGAAGATAACTCAGGACGTACATCAAATGACAATGTGAACTCTTTCACTAATTTCATACCACATCTTTATTGGATTCTTTCTAGAAGTCCATTATTATATATTTTCTCTCTCTCAAAATGTTGCTTTCACTTTTCTTTTTGAGTGTATCAAAATAAAGCTTACATTTTCTAAAATGAAATAGTACTCTCTTTACTTTTACTCTCACATACATTCTCTCTCTTCATTTATTATTTCACCTTTTACAATCATTCATCATTTATTATCAATCAAATCAC
>JAWWMW010001135.1:228505-244277 GCA_035048345.1 Echeveria elegans
CATATTTGCCCCTTTTTAATTTAAATATCATTTAATATTGTGATTTAATCTGGGACGTAGGATGAATCAAATGAATGGTCCATATCTTTTAATACTTTCTATAATAAATAGGCTTTTTTATTTGATCCACTTCCTATTTATAATCAAATAACTTTAATTGATTATATATATATTATGTAATAAACATAAAAATAACAATAAGTTAAAAATAATACTTATAAAAATCTTTCTTTAAATAAATTATTTTTATATAAGAAAATAAATACATTTAATATTATTATTATTATATTCATGATCCAGATCATTGGATGGGGAGTGGGAAGGTCCGAGTCATTGACCGGACAGACTAACTTCAGTTCAAGCCACTTGTCAGCTCATTGGTGTGTCACGAAGGTCCTGTTCTTACCCCAAATCCTAGTCTATTAATGGGGCAAGTGCACCAGTGAGCTAAGAATTGGGGTAGGACCTGAACCTCGCAGCACACCAATGGACTGACATGTGGGTTGAACTGAAAGTTAGTCCACCCGGTCGAAAACCCGGACCTTCCCATGCCCCAACCAATGGTCCGGACTATGTATATAATAATATTATTAAATTGTTGTATTATATTAAAATTATATAAGATTCATTTATTTCAAAAACATTTATAAGTATTATTTTTTAACTCAGTATTTTTGTTTATTTTATTATATAATTATATTTATGAACAATTTAAATAGTTTGATTATAAATATTATATTGAAATTATTTAAGTTTTTTTCTTTATATAACACTTAACACAAATCATATAATTGATAAAATTAAAATATATTTGTGTTTATAAAGGATGAATATAATTATATATATTTGATAAATTATAATATTTGATTTTCAAAATGTAGCTCATTGAGTAAAAAAATATAAATCTGTTGATATAATAATAAATTTATTTATTAAATTTGATTAATAGTAAATTTGAATAATTAATTACTGATATAATTATTATTTATGAATAGTTTATGGTTCATACTGGTGCTATTTACAAATTATGGACAATGGGTTGGACATTCGATCGGGGTAAGGGAATGTCCAACTCATTGTATACTGATGCCCTTCCTTAGGGGCAATTGAATCCATTGAAATTAATGAGTTGTGTGTTAATATGTACTAAATTAGTATAATGACCCCATACAATTTAAACTTTGAACTCATTTTATGATTTATCAATTTAGTAAACATACGTATTCCAAACAAAATGAAGAAAAAATCATTTAAAGTAACCCAAATTTGATAGTCCACAATATTAAATCTATTAAGCATTCGAATTCTTATAAACATAAGAGTTTTCAATGTGTTTGATCGGCATTGGCTATAGTCATGAACGTGAGATATGAATAAAAATCATGCTAAGATTTTTGGATCACCACATATGGCAAAAGTTTTGTCATATTTTTTATTTTTCACACTAAGAAATAATTTATTTGTGGTACAAAATATATAAACAAAAATTCATCAGGAATAAAACTCTTTTTACCACTGCTTCTTTGGTTGTTTTGATTATGGATTATTCGTCAATTTAACTAACTCATTAAGTAAAAATGTTTTAGCTGAAAACGAGTTAAACATTTGTCGTAGAAAAACATTACTCAACCACATGCATGTAAAAAATGTGCAACTTGATACTCTACGAAAAAAGAATATGCTGAAAAAGTTGTCAAGATAATATTTCAAAAAATAAAATTAACCACAAACACATGCTTATAAAATCGCAAAAAATCAGCTGTAGCTAATTCTATTCAACTTGTCAAGACAAAATTCAAAAAAAAACTTTTTTGCATAAAAAAACATGACAGAAGCAAAAAGTAGAAGTTGCAAAAAAAATCGGAATGGGAGTAAAAAGAAAATATATTTAAGCGGAAAGTGAGCGGGTTTTCAGGATGAATAATAACATCCAACTGTTCCGCCATGTGTATCAAATCTCCACCGTGCGATTCTTTCAATCCATTCACATTAAAGCTTCCGATGCCATCCGTCCCTCTCTCATCTCTTCTCTGATCATCTTGCTGTTGACAGTTGACTGTTGACTGTTGACAATTGACATTGGACATTCCTCCTCTCTGCTGTAGCATCAATTCCTAGAACCCAAAAATTGGAGGAGCAAGAAGTAACCAGATTTCAGAAAAGAGGTGTTTTTAGTGTTTTGTCTTCGACATGATTCTTCTTCTGCCACTCAAATTACTGACTGATGATCTGATGTGAATGGGGTAAAGGAGCAGGCACGCTTTAGAGAGAGAAAGTGACCGATTAGTGAGCAGCAGGAAGCTCAGAACAGTGCACACTTCTCCTATTCTTTCGTTCATTTCATTATTCATAGATATGAGGTTAGAGAGACAATCAGACAACAACTCTGCTTTTGGCGGCGCTCTTGCTGAATTCCCAAATTTAATGCACAGTTTTTTCTCTCTCTTTCTTCTTCACTAAAAAAAACCCTTTTTCGCTTCCTTCTCCCTCATCTCTCTCTCTAGCTAAATTTTGGAGTATTTAATTAAATAAATTTATATTTCTCTCTCATCTACTTGTGTTTCTCTGTCTTCATTTTTCAAGCCGCGATTGTCGCTGGTCACTACTTTTCTCTCCCTCTCCTTCTTCTCCTTCTCACAGCATCACTACCAAGATCACCTCCACAGTCCACCAACAAGATAAGCAAATGTGAGCTGCTTCCTAGCTAGGGTGAGATCTAGCTTTCAAGATCATGTGGTGGAGTGACTGAATTGAGAAAAAGGAGCCTATGGAAATTAGCACTTGTGCTGATTACATCCATCAAAACCTGAATTTTTGTTGAATTTCAAGAATGTCTGGTCTAGGAGGTAGCAGAGATAGATCTTCACAAAATCCAAGTCACCATCATCATCATCAAACCACCACCACCGCAGGAGCACCACAAGAAAGTTGGTTTCTTTATAGAAACCCAGATGACTTATCATCCTATAGAGGGTTTGAAATATGGCAGAACCAACAACAACAGCAACAACCGAGAAACCAGTCGTCATTTGGGCTGGGGATTGGACCGGACGAGCCGCAGTTATCGACAAGTTTCGCTTTGATGAGATCATCGTCTGGGAGTGGGAGTATAAGTTGTCAAGATTGTGGGAATCAGGCTAAGAAGGATTGTACTTATTCAAGGTGTAGGACTTGTTGTAGGAGTAGAGGATTTGAGTGTCAAACTCATGTGAAGAGTACTTGGGTAGCTGCAACGGTGCGGCGTGAAAGGCAACAGAAATTGGCAACGATGGCCCAGCAGCAGAATCAGATTGTGAGGTCGAGTTCTGAAGGGTCTAAAAGACTTAGAGAAACCGGTGGGCCTTCGAATTCTGCCTTAGTCCCCCACCGCAATCCATCTTCAGGAGGTATGTATGTTTTTTTTATAAATTTCTTCAAACCCTAATCTTTACAGATTGAGAATTAAAAGATGAATGTTTTTTCTTTTACTTTTTCTGGACTAATTTAATGAGGATTAAGTACTGATGAAAAGATATTCTGGCACATGTTTCGACCTTAGATTTGTTATAAGATGTCATAAGATATTCTGGCACGTTGCATCACTGACTTATTTCTTCGTCATGCAATCAAGATTGTAAAATTGTACTGTAAATCTTTTGAATTCTTATGAACGCATCAATTACTATGAATTTGCTTTGATATTAATTAGTTGAGAAAAAGCGTTGAAGCTAGATTTTTTTAGTATCGTTTAACTAATTGAAAAAGTAACATCTAGCATTGATTTACATATGTATTTGAAGTTAACCCTAATTAAGTGCTCACTTAGATTTTGTATTTACTGATGTTATGAGCAGGAATGGAGATGGGGAGGACATTTCCAGCTGAGGTTAATGCTCAGGCTGTGTTCAGGTGTGTGAGAGTGAGTGCGATAGACGATGGAGAGGATCAATATGCGTATCAGACGGCTGTGACCGTAGGAGGACATGTTTTCAAGGGATTGTTATATGATCAAGGACTAGACCCATCAAGTTACACTCCTGGAGACAGCTCTTCGGTAGGTGGAGGTAGTAGCAGTGGAGGAGGGGGGACTGGAGGTGGGATACAGCAGCTGAATTTTATGACCGGTGGGTCAAGTGGTGGCGGTGGTGCTTCTGGTGAAGCAACTGGGTTCGTTGATCCGTCGTCGATATATCATCAGAGTTCGGACAATAACCTATACTTGCCATCCGGTACGCATTTCTTCCCTCCTCCAAGATGATCCATCCACAACTTAATTTTTGGTACAACAATTCTGCTTGTTGTTGGGTGCATCAATCTAGTGATCAGTGGTGTGATTTAATTCTAACTGGGAAAGTTTCGCTCTCCTGCTAAATCTGATTCAGTGGCAACTTTGTCTTTTATATTCATTACTGTGGGATGGATTGGGTATTCTGCATTACTTGCAATCCGAATTTGTTGCAACCCTTTCTAGAAGCTGTATTGGTATAATGAGAATACTAAGCTTTTCAAATATTCTTTATCCTTTGATTTGGTGAAACTATATATATTCAAGTTTCATATCTTTCTACAACTGTCTAGTTAGGTCTATTACAAAATTAAACTAGGTTCAGGTGCAGACGATTTCCACATCATAGAAATCTTCTTTACTCTTTTTAGTTTGTGTACTTGTAGATTGATAAAATTTCATAGGCATCTCTTCATGCATGTTAACACAGTAGTTGCGATTATAAGTATCATTCATAATCATTGTTTAAGAATTGGATTATGATACGTGCCATTTAGAACATGAATCATAACAGGAAGCGACTTTCATCAATGCTAACTTCAGCGGCGATGGTTATTCTATTTAGGGTACGTAATCAGGTTGATCTTGCCATTATTATTATTATTTTTGTTCTCTTCTTTCCTGCAATGACTGATATTTAAATCAAGATAGTCATAGTTATACGTAGTGACTATCCACTTTTGATTATTGTTATTTTCGTACTATTTGTATTATATATATATATGGTCTACGTTAGGTATGCAACTGTTCACATCTTGGACTAAAGTGGTCTACTTGAGTCTTGATCTTGAATGTTGTCTTCTCTTATTCTCTTAGTAGAAACATGTTATGGGCACAGCTGGTATTCTTATATAACTGAATGTGTAACTATTATATTTAGACCCTTAATTTGTCGAGCTGGTATATGTTGTTTATGCATCGCGTGTCACTATTTTAATTTGTTTACACCTTATAGCTAACTTTGTTTGTTGCTAGTCTTTCTCTCCTCTATCCGTAAATTAGACTTGCCGGTCATGTCAGATAACTATCGGGTCTGGTTAGTCAAGCAGAGGGACTCAATTATATGCGTCTTATTATGTTTTGCAGTATAATATATGTAGTTTCATGTGCGAATGCATTTGTATGCAAATTTAACATGAACCCATATATGATGATTTGTAGTTGAATTTGAGTTGCCTTATGGATGCATTTTGATTATGTTTAGATTTCATGTCTCTGAATAGTCTGTTTCCCACTCTAACTAGGATTTCGAAAGGTTGTTTCTAGTTTTCAAATATTACCGGGGCATGACGTCACGATCTTTTCTTCCAATGTTAATAGTATTGTTTTTGTTTCAGTGAGTCCAGTTTGTTGTGAATATAATTTGTTCTTTTTATCATCCTTTTTTCATTAGGTTTACATTCTGAGAGCCGTTCCCACTATGTATAAATACGGTAATTCATGCACCATCAGGTGCACAAAATCCTAATGATCAATGCAGAAAGAGCATTTGCAGTTTTACTTATTTTATTTGCTGTGATTCGCGAGTTCTTTAATTATCCACCAAGTTACAGAAATGAATTTGCGGTGATGTTCCATATCTTCTTTGTGTAATCTTTTCATCTAGCATGATAGTTTCTGTTTCTGTTGTTGTAACTTGTCTCTAAGTTTAATTACACTTGGACTAATTTGGAGAGAGATTGTCAAGTAATCTCAATATGGAGTTGTTTTCCTATGATACCCGGAAACTATTTGCACAAATGAGATGTGATTAATGCATACATTTTGTAAATAGGTGACGTGATTAAATTATCTAAAATATATGAGTTTTCAAGTAGGTCTCAATGTCTTATTTTAATTAGAATATCTCATTTGAGTATAATTTTCTCAATGTATGTTATCCAGTCAGTTCCTTCATGGTCGATGTATTGCGCCTTCCATCAATAGAGACCTTATTCTCATTCATTAGAGCTGCAAAAGACACTGACCTTGAAAGTTAGGGTTTAGGCCTTTAGGGTCCTCATGGAATTAACTCATTCTCCTGAAAATGACGATTCATACTTCATATTAGTTGCCTCTGTCGTTATCGACCCTCTTAGAGTCCATTTAAAGTGGACTATATACATGTAAGTTACTCTCTCATTTTATCCAGTTATATTTCGAATAATCATAATGACAAGTATGCTAGATTGCTAAGCAAAACCCAAGAAATGAAGTTTTGGACTCACCATTCATCGTACGAATATTCATCCATTTATGAAAGAGTTTCCATACTGTTTTCAAAACAACTATTTAGATAAAACTTGCACATAATAACGAAACTCGTTGTGTTCTTTACAGATGAACCGGCAAGCGACACCGACATTCACCTAACGTTATACACGTGGCGTTGGAAATTAGAAAAACTGCAAGCATCGTTGCACCATTTGGTTCTGAGGTTCTGACCTAGTCATGAAATTGATATGAGAAGCTCTCCATGTATATTAGATCATGTGTATATGTAAGTTGTCAATGATAAGTTTCCAAATGAGATCTTCACTAATAGAAAATCCCTCCACTTTCTTATCTCTATGTTTTTATGTACTTTTTAGGTGATCTTTTAGCCTAAAATCATTGAAATTTTAGTAGTATTTACCCTAAAATATCATATCTCCTGATTCATATTAGAATCATGTTCTGATCGTTTCCATCAAACATCTGTTGTTAAAAAATTAAATGACTTGCTCAGTTCGGAAACTGATATTGGCGAACAATCTTGAATCTGAAACTGTCAATTTCAAAAACAAAACAAAAAAGTATATTGTGACCTTTTAGGGCTTCCCTAGAGTTTTTGCCATCAATATATAAAATTAATCATTTACAGAAGCCCAATAAAAAAATGCTCATATGCGCACGTAATAATGATCTCTTCCAACCATGCATGAAAGAAAGAATGAGAGAACAGAATTATCCTCAGCATTCAAATTCATAGAGTCATCAGTCATCTGCACAATCAATATAAACATCTTGCAAAATGGGAAACAAAAAAAACCACACGTCTTCTACTTTCGACAAACCTTCAAATAATGTTGTTACATTGACTGGAAATTAATAATTTCAACAGGCTTAAGTGCCAAACAACTACCATTCCTCGCCGTCTACAGGGTACGGGTCCTTATAAAATACTAACGGAACGGACTAAGGACGACACCAACGGCCAGAGACGCCACAATGGACACATTCAATGATGAATAACTAATGAGAAATATCTCGCTAAATCTAAATGGAGGGAATACACAAATGCCAATAAAGCCCGGCTTCATACAACTCTCTCAGACTATCCTTTGTCTAGTCTGAGAAAAACTATGCACTCGTACTAACTTACATGTATTGAAATGCGATTCCACGCCCTTGTACTACCACCATTTATTCATCTTTGATTCCTATCTTTGATTTAGCTTACTGTCGATAGAAGTTGTATGTCTTACCTGACCACTTTGATCATCGCGACATATAACTAAAGGAGTTAGCCTCTTGGCTGACCAGTGGTGGAGGCTGCAGGCCCACAAACGGCTTCAACTGATAACCTTTTTAATTTGTTTGGACATGGGTCCTGTTTGAAGTTGGCGTTGGAAATCGCAACCGAGCATCTTTGTTGTCCTATGCATTTCTGTTGGATGAAGATAACACATTCATAATATTAGAAATCTAGCATGCTGATTGCTGGGTAAGGAAATGAGAAGAAGTTTGATGAGCATAACAGTAAAGAGAAGAGAGAGGTTTACATTGGCCAGGATGGCATATGAATTAGGTGCATGACAAGCTCCCTGCTGGAACGCCCCGCACGTTCCTAGTGGAGTTCCAAAACTTGCAAATTTGATCGATGAGATGGATTGGCCAGGATTACATCTCAAGTGTATCTTTGGTTTGCGGGGCTCCTCTGTCCTTCCGTAGCTGTCTATATGCCAGTTCTTAATCATCGGATGATATTCGAACACATCGGCACATACACCAGATAAAGCTCTTTTCACTAGAGAAATTTTTGACGGATTTCCACCAAGTTCTTCAAAAACAACTAACAAGTTCTGTGTGGGTTTTAGCCATGAGCGAGGGACATGATACCTGAGATTCCGAACAATGGAAGGTTGATTAAAGAAAAGTTACTACACTAAAAGTCTTGGCGGAGTCATGCAGGACGACTTACCATCGTTGGGTTGGCTTCCCACATCCAGCTTGACATTTCACAGGTCTGAAGGTCCCAGAATAGCTACAGTGACTGCAATCACCATTGGCATATGCTGTCCAATATCTCCCAATGCTCTGCCCATTGATCCATATTTGACCTTTTCCCATCCCTTCCATATCCAAAGCAAGTGGCTCATCACCATCTGGTGCATTAAAATAAGCCTGCGGAGAAATCGACTAATAAAATAGCACTTGCGGAACATTTCTGATTCATGTGTCAATCACCATTCAGTTCTCTGTACCTTGTGCCATGTCAAAGGCTGCTGCGTTTGTGCAGCTAGAGAGTTCTGCATCCACTCCACAGAAGAAATGCCATTAGGAGAAACAAGATTCACGGCCTCTCCTTTGAGTCCAACCTATCGCAAATAGTTATCAGAGATGAGAAACAGGTCACACTTCAACAAAACAAAAATAAATAAACTGTTTTTCCAAGAGCAAAGATGCAAACCTGGTACGTCCACTTCGCCCATGACAGGTCCAGTTTTTCATTATTAATTCCATGCAGAGAGACTGGGCCAAGCACGCCAGTATTCCATGTCTCGAAATGCCCTCCGATGTTCTTCAATACATATATAGTCAGTAACCATAAAATAGGTGACACAAGTAGCAACTCGCAAATAAATGAAAGTTGGGGGGTCAGCACTCACTGGCAATCCCATGGCAACACTTAACAACGCAATTTTGTTTGTTCCAGCACGAAGGTTGACCTTGCCTTTGAATAAAAATCTTCGGTTTTCCCTGCTCCCAAAGGCCGAACCTACAAGAGTGTTACAATGTTTAATCGATGTCCATTTTATTCTATTTAGTTTAGAAGAAGCTTAGCACAAACCTGAAAGCTGTCCGTTGATAAATATATGCAATGCATGGCCAGTCGATTGGACTACGAGTGTTGGAAGATCACCCGTACGCAAGAAAGAATCGGAAGAATCGACGTCCACGCTGAAAAATATATAAGTCGATACCATGAGAAATACGACGAACACTGCATTTAAAAATTAAACTCAAACTCTTTCAACTGATTGAATGTATGATATCAGCCACTGAATAGGATAGGATGTCCTTGTACTCACTTGGTTATATACCACAAGTAGTCACTTGTGTCCCTAGTGACATTAATCTGCTCCAAGAGACCAGTTGTTGTCATTGTCGCTAATCCATCTTCAAGGGACGATAGGTCCTCATTGTAACTCTCCCATGAAGCTAAATAGACATTGCTTGGCACCATCTTCAACTGCGATGTCTGGACACCAACCTGTACCCACAAGATCACAAGCAACATTTGAACGAAGACTAGTATGCACTACGAATCTGTAGTTTGAGACTCATGGATTTCTTACTTTTGCGGTGTTGAAAACAGCATTTCTGCAATCGGGTAGAATGCTGATTGACCATGGAGGGATGTTATAGTGCATGGTTTTAAAGAACACTCTTGCTGCAGACTTGGTATCGTAGTTTGAGAGAAATGCTGCGCACCCTCCGGCCTCTGATTCAAATACATGAGCCTGAACAGTACAAATTATCAATCAGTTTCAGCGCGTGAGGTAAGTGATGACTATCATTCAGAACCACGTGAGCTCAAGACATGTACGGTGAACAAAACCTGTTGGAAGTTTCCTAACGAAGACACTGTTGGATTTGCAGAAATCAAAGCCTTCTCAGATAACTTAATGGCCCTATGAAGCTCCTTCAGATGGCCGTATTTGGGCTGCCTTAGCAAACCTGCATGAGTTCAGTGTAAGTATAAACAGGATATGTAACAGAGGAGGCGGGTTAGAAAGCCGGCAAATTTAACTTCTTACCATATTCATCAATTGGAGCATCGTAGTCATAGCTTGTAGTGATGAAAGGGCCTCCGGCAGTTCTGCCGAAATTGGTCCCTCCATGGTACTGTTTAAAACATAGCGCTATATCAGACTAATGCGGATATATGGTCGATGACAGACAGCATTACAGAGTACATACCATGTAATAATTGAACATGGATCCTCCCTTTTGGATGAAACGCGCGACTGCAAATGCCAAATCTTGAACTGGGCGCTGGTGAATGGGGCCACCAAACTCAGTGAACCTGATCGATATGGAGAGTGGTAGTAAAAATGACAAAAATAATCAGGCAAAAATAATCAGGGAAGGAATGAATACGCAATGAAGCAGAAGACAGCTGTACAAACCAGCCACTCCATGCTTCCGTCCACAGTATTGGCTTGTAGTCTCTGTTGGGCGTGAATTCATCACAGTAGAACCCATTACATGTGTTAATCTGCAACCAAGCCAAAATGACAAAAGCCGGCAATGAAGTGGTTTATGAATATTATTGGCAAATATATGACATGAAGAGTTAATGGTGAGTCGATCAATATGCATCAGAGAAAGATCGCTTACCACTGGATCAGGGGCATCATCTTGTTTACACATCACCCACGGCACACCTGTTCCCAGTCCAACTGCCATATTTGCAGCCCATGTCATGTAATTATGTCCAGCTTCTCCAAGTGACTTACTTTGGGGACCATACTCATTCTCAATCTACACAACCATAACCCATTTCATTCTCTCGACAACCACACACATTGGGTTAACTAAACTCTAACCACCATTTTTAGGAGGAGACAAGACGGTAACTATACCTGAGATAAGATGATGGGTCCACCCTGAGACTCATACAGTCTTTCACTCTTCATCATATCGACTATCTTTTCCGTGAATCCCTTCATGGCTTTCTACAGCGCACCGACAAGAGTAAAAAATGTAAACCAGTCGGTCAAAATTGAGACATATACTTTCAGTCAACATTTAACAAAAGTTAAATCTAGTAAAACTAGACACTAGTCACCATAACATTTCTTTAATAGTCAATAGATCTAACAAAGGCATGATTATATCATGTGCTCTATATCGTATGACTTCAGGATTCAGCAAGAGACAGACCTTAAAAGGCTCATTATCTGTCCTGAAGCTAATCCCCGGCACATACTTAAGCCACACTGGAAACCCTCTGCACAAAACAAGGATCCAGTGCCAAATCAAATCAAGTAACCCTTACCCAATTATATTAGAGATCAACCAAAATTCAGATACTAAAATGTAAGACAACGACCCCTGAATTGAGAACCACATGTTTCATGTTATAAACTAATTATTGTTGATAACACAAACGGAAACATGAGTCCTCTGGACAACCAATCAAAGGAAACACAACCAATACAAAAATCTGAAAAATCTGACCGACAACTGATGTGGTTGCTACAAACAAGAGTAATAGAAATACCCAAAGTTCCACTCGGCGCAAACATAAGGTCCAATTCTGAGATTAGCGTACAACCCCGCTTTCTGAATTGTCTTCATAAATCTCACCAAATCATACCTCCCCTCAAAATAATACTGTCCAAAATCAAACACAAAATCAGTATCAAAATAGTAAAAACAAATGTAAAAAAAACGAGCACATCAGGTTAACTCAAGTACATTGCCAGGAGAAGGCTCATGGCCATTCCAGAAGACATAAGTCTCAACAACATCCAAACCTCCATCTTTGGCCTTCTGAATAAGATCTTCCCACATCTACACAAACAAAAGCAATACTAAATCAATACACAAAGCACATTCTCATAAAATAAATCTAGGGCTTGAAAGGTGTAAACAAATTTCACCTCAGGAGTACTTCTGGGGTAATGAATAGATCCAGAAATGAGAATCCTTCTCTGGCCATTAATCACAATAGCCTTACTGTCATAAGTCACGCCACAGTAGATCAGCTCCACACACCACATCATCAGTAACAACAACACTAAAACCCTCATATTCAACACTGCCATTGTTGAACCTAAAGGTTGCTCCTTTCTGGGTTTAGAGGTGTTGTTTTGATGAATGGAGACAGACCCACTTTAAGGTGGGTGGTGGAGATGAAGCGGCGGATGTTTGTTTGAAGAAGTGAGGTAATGTGAATACGTGTCTGATCTGAGAAGTGAGCTGGGAGCGAGCTGTGAAAGAGGGAAGTAATGAGTTGAGTCTTGTGACGCTGGTGGAAATCTGAGATTGATCAGAGTTTGGAATTCATTAATGTTGAATGAGGTGAGAGGAGAAGAGGGGTTTGGTGGTGTTGGGGTTTGGGAACAGATTTCGAGGAAGTGTGATGCTGCTGCTTTTTATGGTGAATTTGTGCTGGGTTTTAGGAATTTAAATATTAAAAAGAAATGAAAAGGTTGAATAGTAAGAATTGGAGTTTTTTGTGGAATATTTTAGTTTACTTGTTTTTGTGTAATGTGATTGGGCATTGGGGTGGAATCTTCTTTTTTTCTCCTATGTTGGGGTTGATTGAGATTAGGGTTTAAAATCACTAAACCCTAAATTTTTGATTTTTCAATAGACAGTGAGGGTAAATTTGCATTATATAATTTCTATGTATTCAGTAACTCAGTATCACATGTCATATGATGGTGTCCACTGTCCAGTTCGTTATGAATCTTTGTAATTTTTTTACACATTTTAGGTTTAAAATCTGGAGACTCGTCATTTATTAGTTTGTTGGATTGTTCAACAGTTTACTTGGTTTTAACTAAATTTTACTCCTATTAAGTTGCCAAAATTAAAAATGTTCCATTTTCTTTTTTTAATATCTTAAAATTATAAATGAATGTTTTTGCCCACGTACCCAAATTCAAATAAAATATTAAAAGTGAGACGAATAGAATTGAATATATGAAAACAGTTTTAAAGAAACCAGCATGACATTGATATTTATTGCTCAATTAAAATATCTAAAATGATTTGGCCCACAAGAACTACATGAGCCCATGTTGAGATGGAAGATCCCTACAAAGTTTCCATTCACTCCACTGTACACATTTTCTTGTCCTCAGTCCTCGCAGCCTCATCATCATCATCAAAGATGAACGAATCCGTGAGCCATTCCTGAATGATTCAGTGTTCCAACCCCGTGTAATGCAGCTACATAAAACCCATGCTAGCCACCTTTGTTCCTTTCCCCTCCATATTTGTCGTCTCTATAGATGGAGCGGTCGGCGGATCACGAACATTTTTTGATAATCAATGAGGAGGTCGAAGCGTATATATGATGCCGCGAAGGTTTGAGAGACATACGGATGATCTGTGTATGGCATAGAATAGTCTGTTTCATGACACTGCCAAAGGGCTTTGCGGATTAGAAGGAACAAGTAAAAGTTACATGATGTTAGAATGTAACTATCTAAGTAAGCACTTGTGTCAGTGATTGACTTATTAACTCTTTGAGTCAGGATCTTACAACATTGATTCTTAATAATTAAATACTTGTTCACCTGCCCACTGCTTCGTTGCTAGAAATTTAGAAATATGAAGAAGTAAGAAAATTTTAAAAAGTGATTTTTCTTGGAAAATTAGAGAAATTTTTTATTTTATTTTTTATGATTTTATTTTACATTTCTTTAAATAACCACACACTCCTCCATTTTAGTTTAAAAAAAATTTCTCAATGAATGGATACATGTAGTACAAGAGTATTTTTATGATCTCTAGTTAATTCAAATACATAAACATCATTTAACACGCAGGTCTTGCAACATCTCCATCAATACTGAAACGTCATCTCAAAGACTCGACATCAACTCCATTGCACCAACAACTTCATGTAACGACTGTATATCAACTCTATTGCACCAGCAACTTCATGTAATACACAACTTTCATGTCAGTAAGACAGGAAGAATAAATAGTCTACACACATGGATGTGGAAGGAATAAAAAACTCCTAAATAGAGAGTAAAAAATCCCAATAGGAAAAAATTCCAACCCTCCATTTTTTTACAACCAAACGAGACTTATTTTATTACGACTAGGAAAAAGTCTAGTTCTATCCCCCGACTCTCCAGCAAAATCTGACCTTTTAATTTCCTTTATTTTCTTGTTATAAGGTTGCACTACTACTGTTTTACACTAAGATAGTGTTATTAAATTACATTAAAAGAAAAATCGGTTGTAGACCCTAACCGTAAGGCAAAGCTTTTTTGAAAACCTCAAGATTTGTCTTCCACTAATACGTCTGGATTGCCGTGTTGCATATTAATTTAAATTTGGATCGTCAAATACCACAAAATCATCGACCATTTTCATTGCGTTCGAACTTTCAACATTTACGTATCTAAAAGGCCCAACCCCGCCATATAACAGATATAATGTGTTATGCAGGGCTAAAATAATATAGGATGAATGAAACATATAGTCCGATTCGGTGAGAATCACTCTTAAACGTAAAAACATAAGAACTCCTAAAATTTCTTCAGTTATATTTATTAATAAACATAGAAAATTTTTGTATGTTCATTATAAACATAGGAGAAGAAATTTCGATGTGTCTCACATTAATTTTGATTCTCATTTCATTCAAAATCATGAAACATACCTGTGTACATGTTGTGTCTGTTGAGTGAAGTGCCTCGTGTGATTGAATTGGGTTGTTTCAAGGTTGTGCTCAATAACATGCATATGTTGAATTTGAGGGTTTTATTTTTATATTTTAAAAGTTGTTGCGTAATTAAAACGCCCACATAGTTGCTGTTGCTGAAAACTAAAGTCATTTTTAACGGGTAGTATGTTTTCCCACTATCAAAAAAAATGAGAAGTATGTTTCAATTTAATATATGTTGTTTGATTTTTTAACAAGTCGGGCTATTTACTTACCAACAAGGTGGCGTCCTGTTGGTTAAGAGTTCAGACGTGAAACTCTTAGGTCAATTGTCCAAGTGGTTTTCTCCCGATTCGGCGTGGAAGTGTTGTTCTTTCCGAGCTCAAGTGTCTAGCCGAGTGGAGTTTCTATTCATTGGTCTGTACTTTGAGTCAACAATGTAATATCCTCGTATCAAAAAAAATCACGCTATTTAATTAGAATTAAATCTTGAACAGCAAATTGTACTTTGTTACGAGATAAAGAGGGGAAGTTTAATCGGGTCTTATAATGTTGGTTTGAATGAACTCAGATACTTTTTGTAAAGAAAAAAATCTTAAATTAAACGTTTTTTTAATTAGAAATCATCTGTATAATCTGAGACTCACTCATTAAATTATACATTTACAAGGACACGCCCATTAAAAAGATTCTTACAAAATCCCACCGGCCCGTTGCCGACAATTCTTTAAAGAATTTTAATATTTTTTATACAAATTCATAAGAAAATAAAAAACACAAAATATTAACATTTAAAGTATATAAGTGTTATATCTATCTATATAAAAGAATATCTAACTAACAAACCATACATTTACCAACAATATCTAACTAAATTCATACATTTACCAACAACATCTAACTAA
>JAWWMW010001136.1:5292-23637 GCA_035048345.1 Echeveria elegans
CGTCTGCCGAAACAATGTGCCCTAGTACTATGCCATGTGAAGCCATGAAATGACATTTTTCATAATTCGACACTAAGTTTTTGGATATGCAACGCACTAATACTTTACACCAGCCTCTAAGTAGACTGAAATTAACTTTTCAACACTAATCAATTATGTTCCCTGAAATGAATCTCCTTCCCTGAAATGAATCTCCTTCACATTTTGCAATTGTTATATTCCTCAATCGATACTTAAAGGGTGACCCTTCTTTACCGCTTAAGGTCTAGCTTCAATAAGTTCTTGATTAACTTTAGGGTTAATTAACGGAAACCATCCGCAATATACGAATTTTACCGAAAATCACTCGTAAAATTTAATATTACCCAGACAAACCCAATCTCATATTTGTTTTAATAAAAGCACTCTTTTGCCTTTAATTTATTTTAAAAACTCATAAAAAAATATCAAAAAAACATTAAAAAATTTAAAACTGCATAAAACAAATAGGCAAAAGCACCCAATTAGTGTCATATTTAATAAAACAAATATGACTTTAGAATATTTTTGTATAAATTAATTTGATATTTCAAAATTTTACCAAAATTTAGAACAAATTTTATAAAAAATATAACAAAATTGTTTAACAGTTTGAAATTATTTTTTAGAGTTGAGTCGAATAGTAACACCCCCAGTGTTTAACATAAGTTTCAACACATTTGTCGCATTACCTATGAAACTTACGACTATGAATTACGTCTATTGGTAATTTAAGGTGGATTAATACGCTTTAATCCCATCAAGACGTTAAATTAGATCTTTTCGAGAAGTAACCCACATTGTAAATTTCTTTTTGTTTTATTACTTGCATTTAGACTATAAAAATTATCTTTACATTTACATGATTAGAGTGGTATGTGTGCCTGAATATGCTTTGGTGCTAAACGTTAACTATGCCATAATATGGCTTTGTTAAATTTAGTGAAAAGATGGTTTTGACTAGTCATTGGACGCACATATGTTTCTTCACGTGCCAGATACATAGATTGTTTTTCACCGTAGTTCCATGTGTCCACCAGCCCTATGCACCTAACAGGCTAACACCACATGCGGGAGAGCAAACGGAAATTTCCCGTTTTCTCGTTTTCCGTTTTCACGATCAGAAAAATAATTTCTCATTTTCTGTTAATTTTTTATCATTTTCTGTGCAAACGGGAAAACGGAAAAACGGGAAAAAAATGAGAAATTTCCCGTTTTTCTATTTATAATACATATTTTATTTATTTTATTTTCATTCATGTTTTATTACACATTCATAAAACAAGAAAAAAATAAGACATTTTGTGACATTAACAATTAACAAATAATATTAACATCCCTAATTCATATAACATCTCTTGATTTTAATACTAATTTGTTTAGTAAAATTTAAATATAAATAATTAAATATAATAAATATATATACGGGAAAACGGGAAATTCCCATTTTCGAAAACTTTTACCGTTTCCCATTTTTTTCCCGTTTTACCGACGAGAAATTTCCCATTTTTCGGTAAAACGGTATAAAGGGCGGAAAATAAAAACAGAAAAATAGAAAATTCCCGTTATGTGCGACCTTACACATGCCCATCCTTAATTTCTAAATTTATTATACCTAAGCAAAGGAAGTACTGGAGAGAACAATAGAGCAACAACCATCAGTACCCATCCCCTCCTCCATTCTTCCTTCACCGCACCACACCTTTCCCAACCTTTCACCAGTTCCTCACCTCCTTTCACCAGTTCCTCACTTCCCCACCCTTCTGACAACTGCTAAACAACGAGTGTGGGATTTCATATTTGGCGTGCAATTCCAAAACATTGCACGTGTCTATGTCGGCCACAAGCGGTGCTTGAAAGTGGATTGGGCAGTGCTAGGGGGAACACAACGTAACCAAACCTCCATATGGGTCGTAGTGACCATGATGGATATGGTAGCTACAACCACAGTTTCATCGCGAGAAACTGGCAGCCCGTATCGATCGTAGTGGCCATATTGATGGATACGGTCGCTACGACCACAGTTCAATCCCATATGCAGTTTCTAATTTTCAAGCTAATAATTTAGAAAACCCTAGCAACCCAATTACACCAACCTAACACAGCCCTGCAACTTTGGATGAGATGACGCCTATGGAGAATGAGGTTCTTGTTCCTCCGGCTCCTCCGACTGTTGGTAAAAGGAAGCAGCCTGCTATATATATCACTTAGAGAGCTCGATGTGCCTAGAATCCAAATTACACCTGTCACTCCAATCACAAAGCTGTGTATAAGCTTCTTGTGTGTTGAGATTCCTTCGCAAATCGCCTCACGTTACAACTCAGACTACAAATTGCCTCAAGTCTCATCTTCTGTTAACCATAAAGAAACTAGAAGAATCAGAACGGAATTACCTATATAAATCCTGTTTTGTAATACCAAAAACCACAACTTAAGAAAATACAAAAAGCCTTCAAGCTGTCTGATTTTCAAAACACAGAAACTGTTCTATCTACTCATCTCAATTTTATTGAGTTATTTTTACATGGTATCAGAGCCTAAGCAAAGTTCTTGTACAACAATTCAATTTTTTTTCTTTTGCTTCATTTGATACTCCAAAATGGAAAACTCTGATGCTGTTCAAACTGAACAAACAAATCAGTTCATAAAAGTTGATGTTGTTCTACACATTCACCCTACTAAAAACATAGGGATTTCATTGATTACTCAACCTCTTGAAGGTACATAAAATTTTGTGAAATGGAGAAAATCCATGAACAGGACCCTAGGCTTAAAGAAAAAGTTTCTTAAAGAAAATCCATAAAATTCATTGATTACTCAAGCTCTCAAATTCTTTCATGGTATCAGTTTTTTAATCGATCATACTTCCGCACTATACTCCATTTTCTTTGTTGACATTATCATGAAAGAATTTGAGACGTATGATAGTATGAGATTGTAGAACAAATATGAAAAGAGAGAATGAAGAGAAGAACGAAACACAAAGAGTATGAATTTCGTGTATTTTGAAGTGTGACAATACAAGAGTATTTATACTACTCTCCTCTACAAGCTCTTTCCTATTTGAGCACCACACTCCTTTCCTATTTAAGCTTTCAGACGCCTGCACATGCTTCCACACGCCCTGCACACGCTTCCACACACCTGCACACACTTCCACACATCTGCACACGCTTGCACACGCTTGCACATGCTCCTTTCCATACAAGGCATAACGGCTCCTCTTCTTTAGAACACAAAACGTCTAGCTCCTATTTGAATTAATTTGGCGCCTCCTTTGATCACATTTGGTGCCAAAGTATCTTTATTTCAATAGTCTTCGCGTATCCTCCAAAACTCCAAAATTTCGCCCCCGCCCCCTCTTCATCATCATTCCATTCCTTTATGCTAGTGTTAAATTGGGATCAAAGTAAGAAGCCATTCGCTGGTGTCATGCTGACATCATCACGTCTGGCGCGGGCAGTGACCATTTTGCAAGTTCAAATCCTTCTTCACCCGCGCTGGTTACTTCTTCACCATTCGTGCCACTCTCGGTTTTGAATCACTTCTTGAGCTCAGAATCAAAGTTGTAGGATCTTGAGCCAGCTTTTCAACGCAATTTGTTTCGTCTCAATCAGACCACCGATGCTCTCTCTAAAAGCTTTACAAGCTCAAAAGGTCCTGAAATGCGCGAAATTGCTCGTTTTGCTTCCAATGAACACAAAATCTCTCTTTGAAGATAAATACCCTGAAACACTAAATGGAAGAATGAAATAGCGACAAATGTTTGGAAAAAACTACTAGAATTTATAAGTAATAAAGCGAATAATAAGTCAAGAAATTGACTTATCAGTTTGTATATGTGATTCTGCCAGTGATGAGCTTTCGATACAAATGATGTCTAACTATTGAGCATTTACTTACATATGGTCAGATTTATCAGTTCTTGCCCGTACGAAATGTATTACCACAGTTTATGAGAAATATGTCCAAATACCTTCTTCGATACATCGTTCACAAGACTTGTCTAGTTTCTTTATCAGGTTCATAATTTCATTCTCATGTTCCTCCAACAACCTGTAATAAATACGTCATTATCTACTGTCTTCATCGTGTAAACATTACATCAGTAGTTCTTATTCCTAAAAGAAATGCCCAACCGCTAAGTCTCTTGATCGGCTAGAATAAGCTACAGTAACCAAACTTAGACAAACGTGTTGCAGAAGCTGGTTGACTGAGAAGATGGAACTAAAAATGCAAAACAATCAAACAAGTTTTGTGCTTCACTAAAAACCCATTTTATTTTCGCAGAGCAACTCATACTCGTGTATCCCATTTTCAGTTTCAGCTCCACATGATATTGTTAGAAACATTTTCCAATCAAAAAGACTTTGGTTCAAACTGTAACGCCCGTTTGATTTGTGGAAAAATTTAGTGGATGGAAAGAAAATTTGAAAGAAAACGAGATTTTGTGTTTGGTTGCTTAAGGGAGAGTTAAAAAAATTTAACCCATAAATATTTTATGAACTTTCCATGAAAAGTGTATTTGCCCCTCAACTTTCTATTTCATTTTCTTTTCCGTCACATTTTCAGTGATCCGGTAGTTCTTATTTTCCATACATAGTCAATGGTGTGTTTTTTTAGTGAATGCAAATGCACTCACACTAACTATGCAACAGTAGAATGGGATGACAGGGGCGGGCGCCCACCATGCATCGGTGATGTTAGAGATGAGACAGGTAACAAAGTATGAAAGGAACTAAATGGAAGGCGTCACATTCCCACTTCACAATTTAACATATGAACATCACTTTCTGTAACTACTAACAAGAGGTCGAGTCCAGTAAAATTTGTTGAAACAATCACAACAAGACTATATCATGTAAAATTTGTTCAAAATGATCACAGTAGCCACTAAGCAGATGCATTTCAAAAAGCTGAAGCCATAAAAATCCACATCAACCAGAGAGAGAGCAATGTGACGCTTTCAATTTTTGCAATCAAACAATTCGATGAAAGCAACCATTCTAAATTTTGGTACAAACAAAAGTATGACTATCAAACAACTAAATAAATGGCAAGACAAAATTCTCAACAGGGAAATTTTGCGCCTAGCAACCATCAAGAATTAGTGCAGTGAACTAGAATTCCAATGTTTATATTCTCTTCTGCATTCCGTGCTTTAGTGAAATAAATACCAGAAAAACGATAATTGAGATGTATATCTCAAGGTATCCGATTCTAACTAGGCGACCAGCTAAAATCTGGCCACCGCTCTCCCAGCTTCTGAAATGCTTATAAACCTCAAGCTCCGACCTTCGTCTCGTCTTAGTGCAGTGAGCATCTGTACCATGCTGTGTACAATGATCATATCCGACAGGATTGCTAGCTTGCAACAAACGCTCATCTTCTTCATATATAAGATAAGGAGCTTCATTCACATTCCTAGACAACAATCTCTTAGCCCCTTTCAACACACGATACCCCCAACCCTGAACATCAATTTTACTCGTTCCGAAGCAGGAACAACTTCATCCAGCGGCACAGTCCTCACTTGAACTTGTATCTCCTCATTCGTCTTGAACCCCAGCCTCGCTCCCGTTGCCGAAACCGAACTGTTGTCAAGCCTCCCAACCAGGCGCAAAATGTTAATAAAAAATGAGATCAATGGAAACAAACTGATGATACAAAACACAAAATGAGAAAGAAGCTACTAGTTAACAAACTTTGTGAAAAGTGATGTTTCCAACGCGATCGGAAGCAGCAGCGTCCAAATGCGAGACACTCTATTGAAGAAAAAAATGCCCTCGCATATCTTCTGCAGATTTTCAAAAACAGGCTCGAAAGCCAAAACCCTAAATCCCATAACAGCAGCAGCGAAGACATTAGCACCAACATCATCATCTTCTTCTTCTCAAACAGCAACAGCTCCTGGATGGTGGATGAGAGATATCCGGCCTCCGAAACGGCTTGCCCTTCCTTGAGCATACGGACGAAGTTCTTACCAGGCTTATCAGGAAGCGATCCGAAATCGGAGAGGGAGTAAAGGTAGGGGATGTTTAAACCTTCGACGAGATTGGCAACGACGGGATGGAGGAGGCAGGGATAAGTGAGGATCATGTTGAGAGTTGGCGGTCGTCAGGCGTTGGCCATCTCTGACAATCGGCGGTCGTGGCTCGACGGGATCAGATCAGAGTTGTAAAGACTCTTTTTTAAAAATACCTTTACAAAAAGAAACGTCTTTATTTAAAAATTGATAAAAATAAAATTCAATATTTTTTTCAAATTCAGAGAAAAATTATAAAAAAAACAAGGGCTCTTTTATCCAAAATCACCTCTAAAATCAGATGTTACCTGGACAAATCTATTAAAAATATTTTCTTCCAAGAACCCTCCATTAAAAAGATTTCTTACACCCATCGATCAATAATTCATTTTAAAATATTAATATTTTGTTTTTCAATTCATAAAAATTAACAAAACAAATATTCAAAAAAATTCACAAAACAAATATAAAAAGTCACCTACTTAGTTTTACTTTTAATCAAACAATTTTGATTTAAAAATATTTTCTTTAATATTTTAAAACTTCACCGAAATTTTGCATAAAATTTTATCATAAATACAACAAATGAGTGAAAATTTAATACCTGGTTTGATAGATTTGTTCACAACTTTTTGTTTTTTTTTTAATTTCTTAGTTAATGTTTATGTTTTTTTTTCTAAAATGTTGAATTTCCCTACTATTTAATTTACAATGGTCTAAAAATAAAAAAGTACAAAATATCCAATTAATTATTAATAAATTCATCTAAACCAAGAAAAAATAATCACCTATTTTCTATACTTTTGGTATAATTATATCTAAATTTGAAAAAGTTTGAAAAAATAAAAAATAAAGTAAAACAAAAAATGGATATATTTTTATTTAAAATAAAGACTAAATGGTGGACTCTTTTATATATTTTTTCTGAATTATTGAATATTTTTCAATTTTTTGTTAATTTTTATAAATTTCCTAAACAAAATATAATAGAAGGTTCTGGGTAAAAAAAAAAAATCCGTGTGTCTGGATAATATCGGAGTTTACGAGTGGTTTCTGGAAAAAACAAAAGACAAATAGAAGATAACCACTCATTTTTTATATATTTTTAGTAAAAGTTTAAGGAAAATTTGAAAAAAAATACAAAAAATTATGGAAGCATAAAATGGTATTTAAAATATAACTTAATTGATCACTTTTTATATTTGTACTATAACAAATTTGAATTTTTTTTAAAGTTTTTTTTGATATTTTTAAAGAATCTTTTTCAAATAAAATATTAACAAATTATTAGCAATGAGTGCTTTTCTTGCAAACTTTAAATTTTTCCATGTAATTCGATAATTAACGGGAGAAAAGTCGATTTTTACTTCTTCTTTTTTTTCCGTAATTTTCCTTAACAAGAAAGAAGCTGCGATTTCATCCGATAAGGCTGTGTTCTCTTCAGTTCATTTTTGTTAAGGGAACCAAAAAGTAAAAGTAAAAGGAGCTTCTTTTTTTCATGTTGTTGTGCGAGGGTCATCACTCACCAATATTGTAATGTTGTTTACGAAGAAATAAGAGGATCCCTTACACTGTTCGAGTTCGAGTACGCATTACATTACCAATGAAAATTTAATATGAAGTGAACTTAACGTCTGTCTGGATACATAACCCCATAATCTGAAATGGTTCAAAGTTCAAACTCTGTCATCCATAATTGCACACACACATCATGGTGGCAACAACAACACTTAAGGTTGCGACACTAAGCTATTACAATCCCTTATAAAACATTTTTGAAATTCATGCTTCTAATGCCCCAATGACCACCTCCTTGAGCGACCTTACTAATCTATGAAACACCTTGAGATTGTGGCCGACTTTTTCCTGCAAAGGCAAGGCGGAAAGGTTCAGATGGATTTACATAATGAAAATAGCTATACATACCCAGACCCATACTCAAGACCAACATATGCCACTTTTAACCTACCAATTGTGAAGCAATCATACCTCACTCAGCGATTCAAGTCTTTCTAATGTGGGCAATAAGTTTCCACATAAATTTGATACATCATTTTCAGTATCAGAGTGTCCTGTACGTGTGAGTGCCCTACTTTCTCCAGTAACGCCCCGTTTAATGGCGCTGCAAAATTAGCGAGTTAAACCACATAAAAATAACAAAAGGGAAAATAAGGCACATAAAAATAAGGCATGAATCCCTTACCCATCCTGAAAGTGAACAAGGATCACATTGAGCAAATGCTCTGCAAGGGGAAGCTGCAAGGTGATAAGATTCTCTCTTAAACCAGCCAGTTCGCACATATCAATCATTGCAATGTATCTCCTGAACACGAAAGAGTTTGTAACAATGGTGTTAGCTGTAAACGCCAAGGCAGGCTGAAGAAGTTCATGGAGAAACATAGTTGGTAATTGGTATACCCACAATTATGATAATATTAAACACAGCAATACATTTACTGGATAGCCCCAGCCCACAATCAATATAAACTACGAATTAACTTCAAAAAACAAACCATGTATGCAGTGAAATTCAAAACACAATCATGTGAGATTCACATTTGCCAACTGTGCTATGGCTCTATACAGTAACATAAGAGTGACCATTTATAAAAAAGCATACCTCTTTTGTATGTCATCAGATGATGAAACACTGTTCTTACGAGCACACATGCTAATTATCTCATCTACTTCCTTCCGTGGCAGTTCATTTATGTCCTGAATCTAAAACGACAGAACAGAGGTATGATAAGCACATATACATAGGTAGCAGTATTAAGGTAGCCAAGTAATCTCTATGTTGCTTAATAGTGCAACTAGATTACCTTATTCAATAACAAATATTTCTCATCAGCTGCTCGTTCAATACCAGTAGTAAGCAAATTCAAAAATGAGCCGAGGGTAGTCAATGTGGGCTGTTGATGTCTTGCAGGAGCATGGTAATCCACAGAGCCATCAGAAACCTGAAAGTCATGAATCAAACAACAATGATTTGTCCGCTTGAAACACCAAACACGCTTAAAGACAAGACAATAAATGCCGAAGCTTACTTGAAGCCTTAGGGATTTCCTCGTTACCAAATAATATAAATATGAGCTTAGATTGAAGCAAAGCCGGAGCATTCCCATCTCTGACAGTCCTTGTCTCTATTCAATTAAATCGAGAAGTTAAACCATGTCACATGGATAACCAGCTTATTTTGGCAAGACCTAGACAAATTACCTCAAGATGGCCAAACTGAGAATAAGTGAAGGAGTCGATCTCTTTGGAAAAAAGATTCCGCATCATACTAAAAAGTCCTTGCACGAAGCCATACTCATCACTTTCTTCATAAGGCCAGACCTATAGAAATTCGAAAAGAATATCTACGAATGATATGAATCTGAGGAAAACAAAATACTTGTGGCACAGGACAACATAGCTGAGGTTGAGGCCTCATTGTCACTACCTGAATCTGATGTAATATCATGAAAAGCTGCGATTTTGCAACATACATTCAAAACAATGGTACTAAGGAGTTTAAAGGCCAGTCTTCATCATGATTTACAGAGGAGAATTAAATTAACTTAAAGTTCTGGTTGTTCATATCACAAGTTGTACTTAATATAGACAAGAACCATGCAAACTTTCATTATATTCGCGGATGTGAATATTGAATACCCAGTCATGTCATCTGAGATAATAACTTCTTTTCGACATTCAGAAGGCGTACCTTCCCAAGTATACTAACAACCAGATTGATCTGTTCAACGGCAAGTTCATCCCTCTCTGAAATATCAGACCGAAGGACTTGGTCAAATAGCGACTGATGCCCCTTGATAAAACTAATGACTTCGCGTACGACTTTATTTTTCACCTGAGTCAAAGAAGAAGAAGAATTTTTTTTATTATGAATTATAAGGATGGCAACAATGAAATATAAAGAAAAGAATGTAAGATTTACAAATACTCCCAGAAGTGGTTAGAAAACAAAAAAATTAATTATGCTCTCCGTTCGAAAGTGTATACTACTTTAAATAGCTAAACTGAACCTCAAAGAAATCTGATGTTTCAACCATCGATGTCAGCGAAAAAACCAATCTCAGAATTGGAGCAACAATCATTTTCCTTGAATCTGCAGCCGTTTTCATGTCTCTTCGCATCTTTGTATCACCCCACCGTAAAGCACCCTGAAAGATGTGAAATTGCAGTCAAAACAGTTTCAAAACAGATTATTTAGTTCTCATTACAGACTACCTGAATGTTGATAGCCTTGCAGGATGCAATATGCTCTAACGCTCCCATGGAAAATAAAACCTGGGCGCCTGATTTTCCATACTTGTGACTAATTCTCAACAATAGTGCAAGTTGTGCCTCAATTGTAGAAGCTCTCTGTAGTACGTCAAGAGTACCCCGGCAATCCTAACATGCATGAAATTGATATGAGCAAACCGTGAAAAAGGACTTTAATAGCTTGATTGCTATATGGGCATGACATATCATATTTATGCTACAGCATGGACATAGGCATATGAACATTTCCTTAATGGTCTGCGAATAAAAATAGTTGATATGAAATTATGAATAGACAATCTCTATGTTAAAGATGGGAACCTGATAAGTAAAGTTGCTGATGTTGCTTAAGCAAGACCTTAAAAAGCCACGACTTTGGAGTTGGCCCAGTAAAAATTTCTCCTGATCCATCGCAATAAAAGCTTCCAGAACATACAAGGCTATAGTCTTCACAGATTCACTGCCTTGTTTAACATCTTTCATGATCTGATTGAAATAATCATGGGAAATTTTGATATAAAAATTGTTCCGCATTGCTTGCATGCCAATTTTTTTAACCAAGTGCTTAAGAAAAAAAATCATGTGAGCATTACTGTTGTGCTTATACGGATTTTATTTCCTTCATTTCAAACATTATTCAAAGTTCTGCTGCTAAAACAAGAATGATGTATAAAAAATGAGGGATTAATCTTGGTGCATACAAACTTATGAAGAAGAAAAGGTTACCAACCAAATCTAGAATAGCTTGTGCTTCTTTCTTTATGATGGAAAAATTGGTCCTGGCTAATTCTTCTTGTTCTTGGTTTATCTGGAAAAACAATATGTTAACAATCTTATAAAATGAATTATGGAGTACTACCATTGCACATTTACAGAAGCGCAAACCTTAAAAAGAGTGATATCTTCACCATCTTGTTCATCTAACAACAGACTATGCAGAATTGTGGTAGGAACATCCAGATCGACCATATGACGGCAGTACTGGAAATAGTTTAGAAGCAAAGCATATTGTCTGGTACAGGAAACAAATATCAGAGACCCTAAGCATGATTGTTATGTAAAAGAAAAGGGTAGCAACCACAGACATACCGCTTTCTTAGAGCTTCTGAAGACTCCGAGCGTAGAGTAGACATTATAAGTTTAAGTAATATCGAATGACAAGCCCCATTTGATAACTGTCTAGCAGTTACTAAGTCCAGTAATGTGACATTGTCTGAGCTTATTGTAGTACAAGATACAAATCTGTCATCTCTTAATTTGGCCATGCATGTGAGCGCAACCTAAGAGACCGTGGAGTAGGGATAACATAATCAGCCCTGTTTAGTAGTGACACACATAAACTAATGAGACAATGATTGAAAGAAATCATGCCTGACTAAGAATGAGAGCCATCTTTAATGAACAGTCTGGAGATGCTGATGCAGATAAAGCAGCATAAAGTATCCTGGAAGCAAATGCGCTGGGTTACTGGAACTCAGGGATTTTGAGTGAAAAAAAAAACAGTTTTTTTTTTAGCATGACGACTCACTCAAGCAACGTGTCCGATTGACTGCCAACAGATGACAGTCTCCTGGAAGCACTAATCTGAAAAGTTTTAAACAGCTAAACAATTAGGCAAAGACAAAACCACACAAGTCTATTGTTTTTCCTAAGGCTTCTGTATACTCATAGAAGACATAACAAGCATGAAATTATAACCCTTATGTGCTGTACAATACATAACAACATTCCATGCACATGAACAGAGATTAAGCCAAATAAAAATAGAAGGGAGAATAAGAAACTTATGAGCCACCATTCCCAAACCAACTGGAAGCAGGTGATGTTGCCTAGGTAAAGTTAACCTGCTATTGATACAGCTCCTCTACATTGTCATCAAAAGCACAAGAAAACTACATACGTTACTCTAGAAGCATCTTTAAACTGGAAAAAGAATAGTGAGAGTTTAACCTCAACAATTTGTGACCAGCTGGTTAACATGTGGAGTTGGGCAGCTTGTTCCTCTAGGTTCTTGTTGTACTTCCATCCCCATCTTAATAGCTGTTGAATTGTCTCCCTCACACTACTTAGCTCCTCTTCACCACCTAAGGAGCTTAACTGAGGATTTACAGCAATATATTTCTGTAAGGAAAAAAGAAGGTAAAAATTAGCCTTCAATGCCTCAGTGCACACACTTTTTGCAATCCAATAGAAAGAGCATCAGTCTTGACAACACATGATAAAGAATGCATTGACCTGCCAAAGGTTGTCACGGAGTGAAGCGAGGTCAATTAGCCGGTCACCTCTCTCAGAGAAGTAATAAATGCCACCCTTATCGGACTGGGTTGAAGCAGAAAGGATCTCATCTATCTGTAAAATTAATGCCATTGATACAATATACATGGTGTTAAAAATAAAGTAGTTTGGTAGCTTCAAACTTACAAGCATGGCAAGTTTTCCATTTGAGATGCTTTCTGAATATTTCATACTTGTATCAGGGGATTTAAATTGGATGACTTCCAGCAGTGCCAAGACCTGTATGGAAAAAGAAAGTGACGATTACAAAAGAAGAGTTGCCTGTGAGGACATTTTGGAAACCTATGAGAGGCAACTAAACTAGTTGCTTATATTAACAGTAAATTAGAGTACAATGCTCCCTACAGGTCTGATGTAGCAATCATATCTGATTACTTGAATAAGTACTTTTTTTAACCGATTAATCTTTATATGTAATAGAATAACTAACTAGATGAACCACACATTTAGCAACAACATCTAACTAAATCCCTACATTTACCAACAACATCTAACTAAACCCCTATCACCTAACTAAACCATTCCAACTAAATTAAATTAAATATTAAAAAAAATAATAATTAATTAAAAAAAATTAAAAATTAAAGTTACAAATATAAAAACTTTAAAATATTAAAAAATAGAAAATAAACATTTAAAAATTTTGCAGGGAAAAAATTAAAAATGTAAAAACTTAAAAATATTTAAAAATAGAAAATAAATATTTAAAAAATATTTTTAAATTTTTAATAGAAATGTATGAGTTGTTGCGCACTTTATTTTTTAATGTATATCAATTACCGCCGCACAATAACACTACCAACAATATTTGTTGCCGCATCCCGTCGAAACGACGGGTTTGACACATGTGTTATATATTAGGTCAATGACCTCTGCTCTTGAATCACAAGGTTAATGGTTTAAACTATATATCTTTGTTGGCATGATTTCTTCTCAGTGAATATTGTATGGAATGTTGTTATATTATCATGTCACTTAGCGTGGACTTGATCATTCTTCCCCTTACAGGTGAAATTATGTTAATTGTTGAAAGCTCAGAGCTTATTATTCGTGCGCACGAATTATTGGACTCAATGATATAAACTGGAGATTGATGAATATACGAGATGTGCTTAATTTGAAGTCAGATGTATTTGATGATATTAATTTTGTATTAGAATGATATACTCGATGTAATTAAGTATCGAAAAAAATAGTTTTAACATAAGTTTATGAAGGAATATATTTGACCAAATTCTTTCCCATTGATCAGCTTACGAGTCATATTTGAATTTAATGTATCGTAATTTATCCGAGTTTCAATTTTTAAATTCAGACACACTCTGATGAAAATGCATTAAGAAATCGCATATGAATAAGCGAAAATGTGCCTGGACACAATTCTCTTGATCAAGTTGATCAGCTTACCAAATCATATTTAACAATCTTATTTCCTATATGAGTATATCAAGTTGATCAAGTTAAGATTATAAAATTTTGTTGAGTCCCTTAATATTTGAATTCAGACACGCTCTGATGGTCGATCATTAACGGTTCACATATTCGAGAAATGTATAGATGCAAATGTATGTAAGCGTAACTAGATCGAAGCTCCAGGGTTTTGGATGAGGCATTGAATGGGTGCATGGCCAACTCCATGGATTGGAAGGGAGGCTCCCTCATTCAATGGTGATGGTCTCGAAATGATAAAAAAGTGTGAGAATAGATCTGAGGAGAAGTCAGGTATGTGAAGGTACATTGACTACCTGTACTTGGGTTTTGTGGGTTAGAGATTCGTCAGTAAACGTAGCATCTTCAGAGAGTACAAGTTGATCTGTGTCATATTTATTTGTACAAAAAATATGGCGAAATGCCACTACATATGTTGCGTCCGTACCCAAAATTAATAAGAACGTCTTTTCCTCCTAGCATGAGTCAGTTAGTAGATCTAAATTCTAAATCTAAATTACCACCCAAAAAATATCTATTTTTATTGTAAGTACATTGCATGCATACATGACTAAATATTGAATATAATTCATTACATATCACAAAACAAAATAAAATGTATTTGGTGACTTGTTGAGAAATTTGGGTCATCCACGAAAATCTTCGATTAATCCCACGAACATGTAAGCACCCTGGCACGCATCCAAAATTATGTAAATAAATCATTCATGAAGGAGAAAGGGTAAACAGATGAAAAGTTTCCGCGAAGGAGAAATGAAAAAAAAAACTCCACAAGAAAAATTGAAAGAGGACAAAAATAAATAAATAATGTGATGATCCCAGGTTCAAACCCTGAACTTAACGGAACCCTCAACCAACACGACATCACCCTATGGGTCCTAGACTAACGGTATAAGAATTTGTTATAAGAAGTACCATAGATTTATAAGCACTTGTGGAATAATGTTCATTACACCGATTCGTTAACAAGTCTTTTAGCAAATGCAACACACACAAAAAAGAAGGCTTCTGATGGTATTCCGAGTTATTCACTATTATTTTTTATTATGTTTTTGTTCTCGATAAAGGGGTTACACGGGTACAATTTTCGTACAAGATACAATGACATCTAGTACTATAACTAAAATTAAAGCACATGCCACAAAGGATTCTAATTAAAACTCAATAATACAGTAAGCAAATACATGCATTGCTCTCATAACCACATAATTAACAACATTCCGCATACCCATATTAAAGAGATGAAACCACAAGAATATAAATGGCCTATCAGGAACAACAACAGACACCCAACAACGACCTTCCACCTTCCCTCATAAAGCCATGAAGCCATACAACACCCGAGGCCACCGCCACAAGTCTCCACGAGCATCGCCGTCTCCAAGGCAACCACCACGCCAACACCCGCCGACAAATCACAAAATCCATCACGCTACGCCAACACCCGCCGATAAAACAACCGTCTTGGCCGACGACAAAGAAACACAACAACAACAGCGCCTTCTACACCCCAAGTCGTAGTCGGCGAAAGGGTCAACAAAAACACAAACTCAGTGATGTGGCGTACAGTGGTGTCACGAAATGCGTCAATTTTTTTTTAAACTAGGGTGACCTAGTGTCGAACCCAAGAGATTGGTGTACTTAGTGAATTAAACTACTTTTAAGCACAAGACAATTCTAACTAATTAAAGGGGATTTATAAAAAGTTGGTTTGGTGACAGATTTTGTTGTAAATGATTTTAAAAGAAGATGACTCATGAATGACTTTCCTATCATACTCACGATCTATATGGGGATTTTTAGAAAATAAGATACAATGATTTTTAAAATGGTTTGGTTAAGGTAGGACTAGTTATGCATGTACGCTGTCAATCTCACTGGTCTGGTTTTTGAAAGACAGAAATACACATAACTTATAGGACTATAACAACTCCCGCGTTGAGTTATTAACGTAGAACTCAAGTCCGTTAGCCGCAGGTGGTCACCTATAAACTAACTTTATTGAGTACTCTCTAAACTAGTCTTTTGCCGATCAATAGCCGCAGGTGGTCACATATAGGCTATTTTCTGACTAAAGAATATTTAACCTCATACATTACTAGCTTTTTTCCTTTTCGGTACAATACTAGTTTGGGTTCATCCATTGGGATTCTTTCCCGAGATTGTGTACTCATGGGTTTCTATTAGACATCATAGACAGTGCCTAATATGCATTACATAAGAGTAGACTAAATATAACTGATTTAGCCATAAAATCTTCATAGAAAATATGTAAACCCTTTTATTCGATCATGAGTGGTCAAGGGTACGTCAGACCCTTGTCATCAAAAGCGACTGCTCACTCATGTCGAGGGAATAGTTATACATAATAAAATAAAATGAAGAGAAAAGAAATTCTTGAAGAACAAAAGTATTCGTACTTCAATCGTAACTTCTCTATTACAAAAATTCTAACTAGGAACTAAGAACAAGTGTTTGTGAAGCTTTTCTCTCTATGAAATTTATCAAGTAAAAATCTGATTTTTGAGAAGGGATGAAGCTCATTTTATAGTGTTCCAAAAGTAACTCCCTTTTTCATAATTTTCATCCATAAAAACTCCATTATTATTTTCTAAAAATCTTCATCCTTTGACTTTGAGTATTCCATTTTTGGAGCCTCGAGCCTCCATGAAGGGGTAATTGATGGCTAAATAACTGTCATTATGATGACTCTCCTTCCTTTTCAAGTCTTCAAATTATTCCTTCTCAATGCCATCCCACGAATTTCTCATCATAATATCTTCATCCATATTGAATTTCATGCATGAATACTTCATTTAAATATTCCATGATGGTTGAATAAATTGATCTCATTTAATTTCCCGAGTAGATTTCCAGACTTTTTCTGAACAGTGCTTTGACACAATATTTGACCCTCTTAACTCCTGAATTGCTGTTCGACGTAAACATAGAAATTGTAGATTTTTGAGTCTTCTTTTCAGCGCAATTTGTTTTGTCTGGATCGGATATCAAATGCTTCCCATGGAACCTTCCAAAGCTTTGAAGGTCAAAACTGTCAGGTTCAAGAAAGCTTCTGCCCATTTGTCTCAGTCGAGATGATTTTGTCTCGAGTGAAAGGATTTATTAAAGTTCGATTTAGTCCTTGTGGCAACATGAAATTTTTAGATTTTCAAGTTAGCTTTCTAATGCACTTTGTTTTGCCTTAATCGGACAACGTATGCGACTTGTGGAAGCTCTCGAATCTCTAGAGGTCAAAATCACCGATTTTACTCAAATAATCTCCATTTTTGCTATGTTTTTCTCCAAGCTTGTAAAATCATCAGGAAATGTAATTTAAGCCTAAGATAGCAATGTGAGTGTAGCACATGACCACTTTTATATGATAAATGCGTGGAATATAAGTAGATACATATTCAACTATTATACATATTCTACACCTATCACTCAGTGGGACGACAAACAGACATTGCGGTCACAAAGCACATCCACACCAAAGCCAATCTCGTCTTGAGCATGGAACATCAAAACCGAATCTATGGACGGCGGCACCACAGGAACAGCATACACGGCTCAATCAATAACATGAAGTAGTCCACGGCGGAAGGAAATGTCGTCAGCACAAACAGACAGCGGGAAGCGGGAGCGGTGGATGAGGAAAGCGAACAAAGGAATAGAGCCATCGGAGGGGCAGAAATTGTCCAATGAAAAATGCCAGAAACGGGGCTCACCAACAACACCAACCTATCACAGCACAATAAATAATAAAACAGAAAAACTCTCGGCTTAGAGAGACACCAAGACTCTTCTAAGACGAATCTTAGAGGAAAAAAGAAACACACTTAAGACGCATCTTAGTGAGGAAATACATGTGAAAAAATAAGAAAATAATAATAAATTTAAGGAAGCTCCTATGGGTATAGGAAGAAAACCGACATCCGTGGAGGGGATGTTCCTCCTCCGCCCAGGAGAAGAGGCGGCCGCTAGAAGGGTTTATGTTTTATTATGGTAGGATTGAGATCATTTAACTCTTCACCGTTTAAAAGGAAGTTTATAGTGTCCAGTTATACTTGGTAGTAAAATGCAACATTTCAACCATATTTTTTGATAAAGCTATATACTTTTATTTTGATTGCAAATTGACATCCTTATTACTAAAAATATACTATGATTTTAAATCGAGTGTTTTATGTCCCCAGTTACATTACAAGCATGGCAAAGTCACATATGCAGTCTTTGATTGGCTTACCTTACCTGCCATCTCGGGGCAATTATAATGTCCGTGTCTGTTG